>VYZV01031081.1:0-46477 GCA_013401275.1 Pandion haliaetus | reverse complement strand
GCCTCCCTCCCGGAGGGCTCTGGAAAAGCCTGACATTACACATTTCGGTGTGAAACGAAGCCAGCCCGCATCCTAAAGCTTCCCCCCTCTTTGACATGTGTGCGCAGCCGGCAGAAGGGTAATAAAAATTCCGGTTTACTTACGTGTCATAATTGTCTCGGAAGCCTTTTGCGAACGGGTTGTGGTCTATTTTCAGCTGTGTGATCTAGGGAAAGAGAGGATGGGAGCGCACGTTGTGAAAGCCTGAAAAACGTACCCTGCTGCAGCCAACACATCTTTAAAAGGATCAAGCCTTACTCTAGTCGGCCAAATTGCCTTTAAAACGTGAAAAATAAAGCTTTGGCGTGCTTACAGATATCACAGCCCAATTTTAAGATTTATTTTATTGTGACAATTACGGTAAAATTTAATATTTAACCCCATGTTTTGAGGCGTGTCAGTATTCCTACCGCATGGGTACGAATATATTTAAGCCCACAAATTAGGTAAAACGTACCGCAGAACGGTAGCTAGGAGTCTACATTTGCATCGAGCAAAATAATTAAAGCAAGAACGTGGACTGAACATATGCCATTTGAAAAAGGGGGCACCAGTCTGCAGCAAAGCCAGACCACTCCGAAACGCAGCCAGGCATTAACGAGCTTTTAATTTGAGGAAGTTGCTCCGTCACCCCCGGCGCAATCAATGAGGTTGTTAATTGATCTTTGCAGACTCAGAGCTTCAGCTAACAGTTAACTGAGCTGTTTCCGACTGGAAGATAAACGCCCAGCTCCGGGCGGAGCGGCACCGCCGCCGGCAGGACTGCGACCCGGCCCGGCCCGGCGGGGAGGGGAGGGGAGGGGAGAGGAACCGCGGCAGCCGCCGGTGTTCATCACCGCGGGGGTCGGCGGTGCCGGGGAGGTGGAGGGGGGAGCCGGCGGTGTGCGTGTCTGCCGGCGTTTCCTTGTTTATTTATGTTTGCAGCATTGGCGGTATTTCCCCGTTAAAGAGTTTATCCATTGAAGTTTTATTTGACTTTCTAAAGCAACAACAGAAATCCGTGAAGTTAAAAAGCCAAATGTGTTAATTGTTAACTAAATATAGAAGAGGAAGGCTTGAAAGCTGCTGTGGATGGATTGATCAGGCAGCGTATGAGTAAAAAGGAAAAGGGAAAATTGTCAGCCTTAAGAAGCCCTTTGCTGGTAGAAATGATCCCACCTGTTCTGGTGCGTGGCAGGAGCCCGACACATCTGTGGTGCCCAGAAACCTTGAATTGCACTCCTGCAATTCGGGTGGTGGAAGGAGAAACACAGGGTAAAAATGCTGTAATAAATACCAGCTCTGACTCAGGAGGGCGAATGAGACTTTTTTTTTTCGACAGTATACCCGTGTTCCTTTTATTACTTTAACTTAACATAAAATTCATACATTCGAACTGAGCCATCTGCTAGTTACAGTAATATATTTAGCTTTTATTTACAAAACTTAGTCTGTCGTAAATACATGTTTGCATAATTGATAGACTGTGGATCTTTTTATAAAACAGTTTGTTTTGCTTTTACAGTTCAGTACTACTTGTGCGTTGAGACAATTTACTAGATTTTGTGGTTCCTGTTTTCCCAGCCCCAACTTCTGAACAAACATCTGAGAAAAAAACCCAGAACAACGGAGCAAAGGGTTAGTTCTTCTTAAGAAATTCCTGAAAATTACCTTTTTACTACAGAAGACTTTAGCGTAACCAGTGCAATTGCATTAGTTAGCAGTATTGCCTTACAGTGAGGGGCTTGAGTTCTCTCCCTTGCGTTGGACTGTAAGCAATATAACTATCAAAAGGTATAGCCTTTTTTAAAGTGAAGAAGCTGGACCAAGTCACTGGAGGGTATAGCCCTTCATTTTCTCGTAGAACAGCTGTTTAAGGCACAATAACAACAAAAGTTTTGTGAAACTGGATATGGCTACTTCCTTCCTCACAAGACTTTTTTTTTCTTTTCTACTAACTGGCTCAAAATCACCCTTCGTATTAGTCCCGGGATCCTTAAATTAGTCTCAGCCTGCCTTCAGTTTATTTGAATTGGTGACCTTTGGATGAGCTGGTGTGTTCCATTGTTACTTGCTAATGATGGAATAATCTAGTCCTGACGAACCAGTTGTGAAACCGAGGGCGCTGCTGCTCGATGGTCCTGGGGAAATTTAAACGTCCTATGGCTCCATGTTGGAAGAGGGAGGATTTAGCTGTGGTTTGCATCAGCTTTTAACTGTGCGGACTCTGATGTTCAGAGCTGACAGGGCTCGAACCGAAGTCTGTTAGAGTCGGTGGAAAATCTCCCACTGATTTTTAGTAGGTTTGGATCAAGTCTTGTATGAGCTAGGGTTGAACACATCATGGCTACTCCAAATTGTTCAGTGCTTTTGAAATTCTTTGCATATCCAAGACATTAGGTGAAGTCAAATTTATTGTGCTGTCTCCTTTTCCTGTGTGGGAATGTTCTTTTGCTGACTAGAAAGTGATGGTGGTTTTGTTCACTTTTATATGCTACAGCATTAATTTTATCATCTGATCGTTTCCTGTTATGTGAGGACAACATGTATGCTTTTTCCAAATTCCCCCCAAAATGGGGGATTCTGGAAAAAGTGAATCTGCTTTTGCAGAAGGCTGCTTACCCTGCAGATGGGTTTCTTCAGGTATTTTTCAAAGAGTTTACGGTAGTGGGACACTTGAAGTCCTTAGACATGCTTTCTCTGATGTGCATATTGTACTTCCCTTGTTCAGTATGTGGTTGTTTGCTGCTTGGTTTTTTTTTAAAGGTGAAGGAGAGAAAGTTGTTAGTGATAACAGATACTGGTGTTCCATAAAGAAGCTTGCAGAATAACACATGCCTGTGGTAGGCATATATCCTCTTCTGGCTTCCCTGTTGTTGATGATGAGCAGGATTTTTCCTCTTGGCTATATGTAAAAACCCAGCCAAAAGTAAAGTAGGGAGGAGAAGGATTACTAAACTTAAATCATGGAAGTTTGTCAGAGTTTATTGTCTAGTGTAGCCTGTCTTGAAATTTGATTCTATTTGGAAGGGAATCAAGAGATGAAACCTCAAAAAACCCACCTGATTTGAGGCAGGACATCCTCCAGCAAGAATCTCATTTGCTACCGGAAGGGTGAGACCAGGAATTTTGGCTCCTTGGAAAAGGAAATTCTGGAGCTCATTATCTCTCCTCCATCATATTCTGGTTTACTGATTCGGGGTTTGCTTATTACTGAAAGTTGAAGAAGGCAAAAGAGGCATGCATATGAAAGCAGGTCAGGTAAATAGCCTGAGATGAGGGAAGGCATGAGAAGGAAGGTAGCAAAATTTCTGTGAGCCCTCGTGTCTTGGATTTCCTTCTAGGTGTGGGAAGTGCTAATTCTTCCAGCCAAACTAATTTGCTCTTTAATAGGAGATAGCTGTCATGGCAGAAGGCAGAGCTGTACTGCAGGATGGAGGGTGGCAATGCAGAGCTGCCTATTTCCTCTGTCTTGCCCTCTTGCGTGCTGGATTTCCAAAACACATGAGCATCTGGAGCAAGGGAGGAGATACCGCTGGGGCACTGTCCACCTGCCCACGAGGAATGAAGCAGCACATCCATGCCATGGGTTTCTATAGAGCATGGTCAGGACCTAAATTTGTGAGTTTTCTGTCAGACAGGGTCAGAGGACTAATTGGGAAAGATTTTCTTAATATTTCCATGGTTTGTCTTTGTTCCCTCCTTTCCAAATTTCAGAAGTGGCTGTGTCTGCAGTCCTAGATTCTCTCCTGCATGGCCCTGTTGAAATAAATAAAAAATGCCATTCAGTAGCTCTCCAGATTTAGGAAAGCGCAATTCCGCTAAGTCGTGAAGGAAGGTGAGAAGGAAGGTACTCTCCTTCTTCTATCAGCTTAACTGAAGTAAAGCTTCTGGGTGGTTGAGGAAGTCTGTACTGGAAAATGCAGTATAGTCCAGGGCTCTGCTTGGGTTAATTTATCCCATCAAAGAAGTTAGTAGAATAATTCACATGGCCATTAGTGTGGCAGTACTGCTTCTGACACTGTTTAAACTTGTCATTGTGCAGTGGAGAAATACTCTTCTCAGGGATGAGCTAGGGTTTCACATATTTTACAGGGATAACTAAACAAGCAACGCATGTGTTACGAGAACCTTTGTTATGAAAATCAAGGGCAGACTATAAATAAATGTAATTTCTGTGTAAAGATTAAAGAATTGTATTTCTTCAATTCTCTGTTATTGCAACAGTTGTATGTGGTCCAAGAGGACATTTTGAATAAAGTAATTGAATCTTGCATAAATTGTTTCTCTCCTTTAATTCACAACACGTGAATGAGATTGTTTGTTTCCATTACTCATCACAACTACTTTACTTTAAACATGGTTATGGTAGGGGGACACTGCAGGTAAAAAGATCAGTTGGAAAAGTTGGTTCTATTGTTAACCTTTTCAGCTTATGGTCACACTGCCAAAGTGCATGTAACAGCCTGCAACTAGGCAGGATGAGATTGTAAGCAAATAAAATGCTTTTTTGAAATACAAAAATTAAATTGTATGTTCAATTCTGAATGCTTTTAGTCATAAAAGTTCTCATTTTACTCTGACCTGTTGTAGCTTATTAGAAATGAAAGGTCCTGTGAAACTTAAACCAATAGATTAGCCAAAGAATAAAGGAATAAACCACAGTTTAAAAAAAATTACGCTATGTCCTCAAGTGCCTTAAATATACAGAATTGTAATAATTTTTACTGATGAACTAAACCAGCAGATACTCTTATGTTATAATTAGATTATACGCATGAAAGCAGTGTGATCATTCTAGATTACAGAACTGTTCTGTGTCCTCTGGTGAACCTAAACCAATAAATTAGGGTTCTGTTTTCCATTGGAAGTAATAAAAGGACTGATTGTCGAACTGCCTAATAGTTAAGGTGGGAAACAGAGCAAGAAGATCAATGTCTCTTTGAGTGCATATAAAGTAAAAATATAAGTCTTTGCTGGATGAGGGAGGAGTGAAGTTGGTACATGTAGAACCAAATTGCTTATATATATGCATACACTATGCATACTTTTTTATCTTGGATAGAAGATCATTAATTCTGGTCACCTGCTAAATATTTTTGCCTATTCTAATGCTGATGTTTGAATGTCTTCTGGATTACTTCGTGGGAGTTGGTAGGAATGAACTGTAAGCCACAGGTACAGCAACAATATTGCTTGACTGTAGGATGTGCTTTGGAACAGCTGTGGTGTAGGAAAATAAAGGGCCTCTTGAAGAAAATTCGAAGTACTTGTCACCTACATCAGTAGTTGGATCATTGGACAATTGCTCAGTAACTGATATCTTAGTGACACACATATGGATGAAGCATTTTTAAAATATTCACGAGAAAAATATACTTCTGTGGGTAAGAACAGCTGTTTTCATCACCATAGCAAGTTGGCTTCCTTGAGTCATGTGTCATGTTTGCTCTCGTTATCTACATCTGTACAATGTTCCTGTACTCTGGGCTTTTTGCTTTCTCACGCTTCATGGATTTGCAGACCTTCATGTCTTTCTCACTGCCTTGGTCTTGCACCTTGGCCTCCTTTAGTATACTGTTAACTCTGCACCTCCCACCCATGACTTTGTGTTATTTCGCTTGACTCAGCTGTGCCAGCTACGTGCCGTGTGCTCCAGCCAAGCTGTACTTCAGCAGGCATGGAGTGCTGCTGCTGCTTCTTCATTTCCTACCTACAGAAAGAATGAGCACTAATAAATTGAAGTTATTTCTTCTTTAGCATTGTTTTTTCCTCTGGCCTTTAGCACAATCTTGTAATTCCTGGTCCACTTGCCTACCTCCTTGCAACTCTGGACGGGTAGGATTGCCTTCATGTGACATCTTACCATCTGTTTTCTAGTTTTACATTAAAATAATTTTATCTCCATGGTTTATTAACTTATTCCTGGCTCTTTTTTTTTTTTTTTTTAATATTTCAGACATCTTTTTAAAAAATAGGGTGTGTTTGTGTGCAAGGTGCTTCAAAGTCTAATTAGGAGCTGTAGCGTTTCTGTATAAGGCTTAGAATAACTTTGTTCATGGCTTCAGGAAATGGAAGGGTTTATCTTGAGCCTTCTTTTTTGAGTTGCATGTCTTACTTTCCATATTGCATTTATTCTCCTAAAAAAGATAAGGTGAAACATATTATCCAGTTAGATAAACAGGGAAAGATTCTGTGCAGAGTTGTATCCTTGTAAATCCAGACTATACATGCCTATGCACTTAGGCATTAAAAGAGTATTAGCTTATAAAATATTTGTGAAAATTTTCATTTTTAAAGCAAAATAATTACTTCAATTAAATATTAAAGTATAATTTAATTTCTACAAATATAGAGAAAAATTGTATCTGGAACACAGGGTACTTCCTATGCAGCGTTGAGCTGCATGTATTTTCTGTTGTGCCTGTTTCACTGATGTGACTTACTTAAGTGATTTGATATATTGAAGTGATCTATGTGAGCAGAATAAAACAGCTTAATTGGGCCAGAGGACTTGGATCAACTGTTTAACTGCATAAGTTGCTGATTATTAAAGTTATAATGTCAAGCACTAAGGAAAAGAAATACCAGAATTAAGGTTGATTATGCAGCCTTAATTCAGGTGTCTTGGGTATGTGCAGATAAGCTAAAGTTTAGAGTCTGTAGATGGTATTACTTCACTTTTCAGGGTCCTTACTGTTATGTAGTAATAGTTGTGTTTGAAAACTACAGTTCTCTTAACTTCATTTGAATCTATGAAACTTCTGAACATCAGATCACAGGGATTGCAGTTGATTACGTAGAATTTGGGGAGCAGGTGGTCCTTGCCTGTACATGGCACACATGTAACAGTAATTTGTCACTGGTTATTGTGAATTTTAAGTTCGAAATCACTTAGCTCTGCACCGTGAAGGGATCAAACCTGATTCTCCAACTTAGCATTCAACTGTTGTAAACTGTTCAGCTGTCTTTTTTTTTTTTTTTTTTCTTTCTTCACCCTGAAGCCCCCTGCCTCAGATACTTCACACACTTCTCCTTTGCCAGAAATTGGACACGGATGCTAGAGACATTTTCTTTCCTTGAAGAGTCCTGTGCACGGAGATGGCATCCCCAACCTCATTTCCCCATAGGATGTCCTGTCAGTTGCTCTGGTTGCTGAATCTGGCAGATGTTGAAGGCAGGTGCCATGCTCCTGCTTTTGGCAGAGTTGGTTGCACTGTCCTTGAAGTCGTTTGCTGCCTGGTTCCCTCTGACAGGGTCTTCTTCCCACCAAAAGGGATAAGTTGGTGACAAGAGTCCTGCTTGCCATTGTGTTGACCAGACCTTATGCTTTTGTCTTCTCATCTTTCTGCATTACTGAGCGTTGAGTTCTTTGTTGTTGTTGCTATGGGGTTCTTTAGTGGTGGTGGTGGGTTTTTTTGTCCCCAGTCCCACTGCTTGTTGGCATCTCCCTCCCCTGCTCCCCTCACTTGGCAGTTCTGCTGCATTATGTAAGTGACCACTGGCACATACTGTGAGACTTTGGTGAAAATGGTGATAGCCTGTGAAATGTACGAAGCCTTCTTTCTTGCCAAATAGGTTGCTGCACAAGATACTGTCTTGATGGTAGCTGTCTTCATTTCCATTGAACTCTGGGAGAACCCAGACACTGCTTTGATAGGCCTCCTGGGAAGCCCTTTTGCTTTCATCCTCTACTCAGGGAAGATGAATCTCACCCACTGTCACTTTCCCCATGGGATACAGGCAATGTGCTTGGAGCCATTCTGGCCATGCCTTTCTGGTCAGTGGACGGTGGGAGCGTGTTTTGCGAGGCAGAAGGATCTTCTACTGTGATCTCTTCAAGAGGCCTTGTATCAAAACACTCTTCAGTTTTGCAAAGGTGGAAGTGCTTTCTCTGCTAGGAAGTTGGGCATGGGTGGGAATGGTGTGGCCTGGGGCAGGGAAGTGCTGGATTCCCTAATTCCCGAGTGAGGGAGGGCTCTGGTCATACCCTCTCTATCAAGCTGTTCCCTGAGCTGGCCCTCCTGGTCTCCCTGTACTACCTGCAGTGATGTGGATAAGACTGCTTGCTTTGGTGTAGGATACCTGGGAGAGGGACAGCTAGGCTAAGGTGCTTCCCTTTCTCTGCTGCTTCCATCTCCTTCTCTCCTCCGCCTTACTTTCTTTGTAGGGCAGATTGCCTGTTTCTTACATGGACCTACATGTGTTTGTCTTTGACCCTCCATTTGTGGCACCGCTCTGAGTGCTGTCAGTGTTCACCGTTGTTGTGGTTTCGGTTTCAGCCCAGCCGGTAACAAAGCACCACGCGGCCTCTCGCTCCCCCCCCACCCCCTCCCCTGGCCACACTGGGATGAGGAGAAAATCCAAAGGCAGGCTCGTGGGTCGAGACAAGGACTGGGAGGGATCACTCCCCACTTATGGTCACGGGCAAAAGACAGGCTCAACTTGGGGAAGAAACAAAAGCAATTTAATTGACTACAAATCAAATCAAAACCGAGGATATTAGGAAGGAAAACCAAATATCAGAACACCTCCCCCNTCACACGCTGCTCCAGCGTGAGCTTTCCCATGGAGTCACGGCCATCTTGGGGGGGCCTGTGCTCCCCCGCTCCCCTCCCTGGGCTGCAGGGGGACAGCCTGCCATCTCACCACGGGCTGCAGGGCCATCAGCCTCCTCAGGCGCCCCTCCTCCCCCTCCTTCTTCACTGACCTCAGTATCTGCAAAGGTGTTCCTCTCACGTTCCCACCCCCACACTGCCGGTTCCCCTTCTTCAATCTGTTCTCCCAGAGGCATTGCCACTGTCACTGATGGGCTCGGCCTGGGCCAGAGGCGGGTCCGACTTTTTTGGAGCCGGGGGAGCTTCTAGCAGCTTCTTAAAGGAGCCACCTCTGCAGCCCCCTCCCCCACTACCAAAAAAAACCCCCCATGCCACACAAACCCATAACAACCGTTTATGGTCAAACCTGGTTATGATCGAGCCTGTCAGCAGTGGTTGTGGAGTGTTTTCCCCATCTGTCTAATAGTAAATCAACCCCTTATGTTGCCTTCTTCACGAGAGACAGAAGGGGTTAGCACCCAGCAGCCATGCTTCGAGAGCGCTCTTGTTGGCCTCTGTTGGTGAAGGGGCTTTCGTAGCTCCAAACCAGGGGATGTGGAGTGGATGGAGCCTTGCCAGCCCATCCAGGTCACGGTTCTGGTCTGATGACTAGAGGAAGAGGGACTAGCTGTCCTGGGGGAGAGGGCAGACCTGGCCGCACTTGTTTCTGCAGCCAGAACCATACCTCTGGCCTTCAGGCTCTCCCCTGGCTTCTTTACAGTGCTTGTTACCTGGCATGGAGCTATTTATATGGAGAAACATATGTATATGTAGTGTGCTTCCTTCTGTTTTTAGATGTCTTTGGATCTTCTGAAATACTTGATAGCTGGTAAAGTCAAGAATCTGAAACAATTTTTTTTTTCCAAATACTATAAAATTTTTAGTTGAGCACAAATAAACTTAGGCAAGCCCCTCTCACCCATTTTCCCTTTCTGACTAGATTTTCAGAGGGACAGCAGGATTAATTCTTGTCATAAGGGCCTTGCTTGCCAAATTACAGGTTCTGTTCCAAGGAATAGGAGAACTCAAGTAGCTGAAAGAAAAAGGGTAAAATTTGTGCTTGTAGGAAAAAAAAAAAGAACATTTTGTTTGGCTCCTTCTGCAGAAACAGGAAGACCATTTTGACAGGTTGAACACCAGCACAGGTGACCCAGAGAGATTGTGGCATCTCCATCCTTGGAGATACTAAAAACCCAGGTGGGCATGGTCCTGGGCAACCTGCTCCCAGTGACCCTGCTTAAGCAGGGGGATGGACTAGAGGGTCTCCAGAGGTGCCTTCCGGTCTCAGCCATTCTGTGACTGAAACTTTCTGGAAAAGTTTGTCTTGAGATGGGAAGTCTGATATGGGGACTTGCAGTTCACTTGGTGAGAGATGAGTGAAGTAAAAAATAATTTAAGATAGATTCATTTAATGGGAAGTGTAGAGCACACTTTAAAAGTAACCTGGTCTGCCAGGCTTGCCCACCAGAAATTCAGGGGAGTCAGTAAAATATTATGAATTCATACCAAAATAACAGAGAGCAAATCTTACTACTTCTGTCTACACAAACAAATTAAGCTGCTCCGTAACTTTAGGAAGTGCCTTAAATGCATTTTCCATGCACACATCAAAATTGTGAGCTTGTTTAAAACTTAGAACCAGAGTTCGTGCTCTCACCTTTGCACATAAGGGGCCAATGCTCAGGATCATTGCCTTTGATCCCGTAGAAAGTCATATGGGCATAAAAAGTAGGCAGGACTTGGCTGCTATTTAGGAGTCATTTTCTGATCATACTTTGCTCATAGGAATGTAAATGCAAAAAGCCAAATTTACATAAGCAAACTACTCTATGAACTCTTGCCCTCCCTTCTCCCTTGACCTTTGCTTCCCAGTTTGGCTCCCAGAGCTTTTCTAGAGATCTCTTTCTTGGGTTATGTGTCTCTCCAGCAAGAAACCCAAGTTCTGAAAGCAAGAAAATGGTGGAATTCCAGCCACAAAACCTGAACTCGAGCAGACAATCTTCCTTCTCCCATTACTATGACACCAATTTATGCGGCAGCCCTGTGGGGGCCAATGTGAACGCTGGCTGGCAGCCAAGGCATGTACCAGACATCTCCTTACCTTTGCTTGTAGCTTGAGCTCATCCACAAATGGCAGCTGAAAATTCATGCCCATAATATAAGGTCACATCAGTTTAACCCGTGTTTTGCAACAATGCTGCAGGCTGCCTTTTCTCTAAAAGCTTTCTATTTCTCAATATTTTTAACATTTTATTTCCTCAACTTACGAGGACTAGCAGGAAGGCTTGTCAGCAGTTTACCTTGGAGATAGAAGGCAAAGGGGAAGTGGATTGCTGACAGGATATTGCTCACTGTTCGGGCAAGCGTAGCATGCAATAGGACTGTGCTGGTTTTGGCTGGGACAGAGTTAATGTTCTTCATAGTAGCTAGTATGGGGCTATGTTTTGGATTTGTGCTGAAAACAGCGTTGATAACACAGGGATGTTTTCGTTACTGCTGAGCAGAGCTTACACAGAGCCAAGGCCTTTTCTGCTCCTCACCCCACCCCACCAGCGAGTAGGCTGGGGGGGCACAAGAAGTTGGGAGGGGACACAGCTGGGACAGCTGACCCCAGCTGACCACAGGGATATTCCAGACCATATGACGTCACGCTCAGCATATAAAGCTGGGGGAAGAAGAAGGAAGGGGGGGGATGTTCAGATTGATGGCGTTTGTCTTCCCAAGTAACCGTTAGGCGTGATGGAGCTCTGCTTTCCTGGAGATGGCTGAACACCTGCCTGCCCATGGGAAATAGTGAATGGATTCCTTGGTTTGCTTTGTTTTGCTTCACCTATTAATCTGCCTTTATCTCAGCCCACGAGTGTTCTTACTTTTACCCTTCTGATTCTCTCCCCAATCCCACTGTGAGGGGGGTGAGTGAGCAGCTGTGTGGTGCTTAGTTGCCGGCTGGGGTTAAACCATGACAAAGACAAAAACGTTTGGACTCCTCTTTGTGAAGTTTAACTCAAAGCCAAGTTATAACTTCAGCTCAGTCTCTTCAAAACATGTCTGTGTAGATATAGCCATAGTCCATTTTGATGATCATAAGTCTGCAGCTGAATTAATTAATTGATGGTGCAAGGAAGATATTTAAAGGCAGACCTTTACCACTCGTAAGTCCAGATCTACCAGCTCAAATCTGAAGTTTGGATTTTTTTTTTTAATGTTCTGTTGCTAAGGGTTTCCTTATACATCATGCCTAATCATGTCAATATTTCTTTTGATTTTGCTCCTTTAAATAGCTTTGGATGAGTGGAACATCCCGTACTTTTGCAAAGATCTCCTGAAGTCAGGGAAAGCCATTTGTGAACACGGGCAGCTGAAAGAAGCAAATGCATTGTGTGCCCTGCACAGTCGTGAGCCAGTCTGTGTTTGGGAAATGAGGGTAGTATAGTATTTCTATGTTTGTTTTCAAAAGTAATCTAATCTAAAAGAGCTTGAAACAATTTGCAAATTTGGATTGTGAAAACCTCAATGTCATTTTTTCATCTTTAAGAGTACAAGTATTTAAACCCAGAAAGAGCAGTAGGCAGGAAGTATTTGAGCGATTCAACCTGGCAGATGTTGCAAGGCATGGGGTAGAATAGGACTAAGCTTTACCTATTGCTGTGTGAAGGTTAAGAGCTGCAATCTCTGTTAGGAGATCCAGATTTCACAACACTTGGGTGATGGTGTAACAGGAAGAAGGGTGTGGGCAAAACTACAGAGCGACATATGAGTAATTGAAGACCTCACCTGTTTTCCCATCTGGAGAGCAAGGCTAAGTGGGGAAAGCAGATGGGCAGATCAGAAGTTACAGTCTAAATGCTTACTTTTGCTGAGCTTATCTGTATTGAGGATAATCTTTGGGGATTCATGTTTGTTGCATGCTTTTTGTATTTTTGGATGGGTGATTTTTAATTGAGTCAGAAAAAATGTCTGGTGTTGCTCCTTTTATATACAATATCAGAACAGCAAATCTGAGCTACTAGGATATAGCCAACAGATGCCAGCGGTCTTTGTAATGCTTTACTGTTAATTTACTGAGGATGTGTTTTCTTCAATAAAGTTCCTAGTACTGAACAAGCTACTTTTTTAATAATATCAAAGGGGTGCAATTACTGTCTCATTTCCATGTGAAACAGTCTCAGTGAGTATCAAAGGCAGATTATGACCTTAAGTAGTGCCCAGAAGTGATATGTCAGGAAAAAACAGTTACGATCCCAACAGTGAATTTTGAAATTCAGTCAACATTTTGTATTTTTAATAAATACAGAATTTCCTGCAATGTTTGAAATCAGGGGTCGGGACTCCAAAATGAAACAGTGCAAGTACAGCTGAGATTGAGTTCAGTGGTTATTACTGTGTGAGAAAAGAGAAAGGCAGGAATAAAGGTAGGTGATACAAGCTTAATATTTTCCAAAGTTCAACAGTTTTGTGAGCAAAATGATCTGCTTACTGAGTGTTTTTAAGATAGAAATAATTTTATCTCCAGTATTAAATTTGGAATCAGTATACCCAGCCATCTGCATCTGTATATGTCAAGCCTAATATCTTGATTTAGGGATTAAATTTATACTGTGCTCTTGTTTGTTTTTCTTCAGACTTTTGCTATATCACTTGCTTTTTTTTTCTGATGTAATGTGGAATCTCATTGGTGAATTTAATTCTGTTTCTTGTTTACTGATGTCTTTATGAAAAACTTGGTGAAAGTTTGTGAAAACTCAGTATTAGACTCCTTATACCTTTATATGTCAATTAGCCAGTGGTATTAATATTTAAATCAACTAATGCTCTTCCCTTTCTAATAGAAGCTAATGTCTTCTAATCAACATTATATAATTCAACAAATATAACAAAACCTCCTGAATTAAGATACTATACTCTTTTGTTGTCTCTGGATGTGCAGCATAGCACATATTTTTGTATTTTTTGAACATTTTGTAGATCAGTAGCTGAATGTCTGGTAGCAAATGCATCATATTTTTAAGTCAATACATTTAATTTTCTGTCAACATTTATCTTGAAGTTATGTTTCTGCTGAATTACCCCTTGTTAATTAAGAATAATTTTATTGCTTTGGTTAACGTAAGAAATTGGGACATTATTAGGGTGTTGGCCTTGATGTTTCCATAACAGGTTAGCTGCTTTGATCTGGCTGTGTTGACAGTAAAATTGGGTCTTCTGCTTGGACGTGTAGGAGAAATACGTGTTTGGTTAGACCGTTATCAAATTGGAGGGAGTAACTAGAATCGGTAAAGCAAAGACAGGCACAGTAGTAATAAAAAAAGAGAGAAAAAATTAAGCAATAGAGGGTCACACAGAACACTGTTGCTTTGCTGATATAATTTTTGGCTGTAAACAGAGGTCATGACGTCATGCTATGGCAATCCCAGCTCTTCTCATCTTTGTACCGTTTTCCTATGGCTCACATAAGCCCAGTCCTAGAACATTGCGTTCCCTTTTGTGTACCCTTTGTTATTTTTTTTTTTTTCTAACCAGAAGAGATTAAACAGAAGAGAGTCCAGTGAGGAGTTGGAAAAATAATAGAGGGAGTGAAAGGAAAATGACATTAGCAAAGACTGCAAGGCATACATATATTGGCAACACGTGTCTGGACTGTCTGAAAGTAGTTGTAAAAGGTAACTGTAAAAAGTGAAAGTGTTTTTTTGATTTTAATGAAGGGATCTACTTATTAGAAGGAATGGATTTAAGACTTTGGTCTGTGTGTGATGGTGTTAATCACCTTGGAAGTGATCGACAGGAATCTTAAGCTGTGTAAAGCACCAGCAGCTGTGTAATACGGAATGATACAACTTTGGTAGAATGAGGGATAGGCAGCTACTGAAGTCCCCTCTTGTATGATCATTTTTTATAGTTGTGACATGTTCTGGTTTTGAACACTAAATAATGCCCTTGACCTAATTTAACTGTAGTATAACAACACTGAGAATGTGGACCATTTACATCATGAAAAGAAAAAAAGAAAATACTCATCTTGAAGTATTTCCTATTTTTAGTGCAATATTTTTTCTTCATTAAATATTTGCAATAATGTAAAGCAAAATACAGCAAAAATAGGATTCTGTTGTATTTGCCTAATGTAGGCGTATATAAACTTGTAAGTGCCATGTGACATTTTAGATTTTATTTCATTTTCCCTTTAAGCTTCAGACTGGCAGTTAAAGTACCCTAAAGGTGTCTTTATTCTAGTTGAAGTGCTCTGATTGCACTCATCTTTTCTTCCTTTTCCTTTTCTTTCTAGTAGTGTTTTAAGTTTTTAGGATTGTTGGGGAAGAAGTGCCATCTTTTCTGTTATGATCATTGGCAGCTAAAGCTACTTGGTGCCTTCTCAGTGATCTTACCAATCATCTGTCAGCCAAAGAGTGAGGAGTACTTCGTAGAATTGCAGGTTACATGCACATGTAACCCCAATTCAGAAGTGTAAGTGTCTGTAATTTAAGAAACTTGTAGGACAGGTTGTGTGATCCATTCTGTGGTTGGCCATCTCACTAGCTGTCTGGTTCTTCTCTAAAAAGTGCTGTTTAAAACGTTAATGACAACTTTTTAGAAACTTGTGATTTAAAATCACATACTCTCTAAAAACTGAGCTGTAAATAACTCTATGGAGGTTGCAGATTGGTCAAAGCACAAGAGATTACATTTCAAGACCAATATGCTAGGAGAAGTACACAGGGAAGAGAGGGGAAAAAGCATTCCTGTCTCCATGTCAGAACTACTAGGTTTGGTATATGTTGCCCTAGTTGCTCGGATACCCCTGCTGGGCAGCACTCCCCAAAATGTGGTGGCCATACCCAGCCTTGACTGGAGGTGTCATGGTAAAACTTCAGTGCTCTTCCTGACTTCCCAAAGAAATCTAACGTGACTGTTTCATCCTCATGAAATTTTCAAATACATCCTGGCTTCCTTAATTTCAGAATGTAGCATGTCAAGTAAAAAGCATTAGTCCCAACATTCGGACAACATCCATTTCAGCTTTCGATCTGGATCTTTTTCTAACGCAGCAGTGTTCACAAAGAAAGCAGGTTAGGTGCATGGTTTTTCCTATCTTCACATAATTCCTTACTGTCCTTAAATTTGATTGTCCTTAAATATTTTATTTATTTTTTTTTAGAGTCCAGGTTTTTCTGCTTTAGTCCTTACAGGAAGACATTTCAGAAGGTTATATGAAAAGGCATAGTTATGTTTATGAGTATGTTTATGATCTTCAACTCTTGCTGTCACTCCAGAGCCACCACTCTCAGCTGCTGAGATGTCACAAGGATAACTAGCTTCCATTTAATTTTTCTTTTAGAACTGCTGATGAGCTTTGCAGGTGTCTGGGAGGCTGTGCAGAATGGCTGGGAGCAAACTGTTGTAGGCAAAGTCCTTACAGATGAATGGCGTTTTGAAGGGACATGATATAAGCATATTTTTCATAATCTTCATTCTGCCATCATAATCCTCCAAGGAACTTTTGGAGCCTAATGGTGAACTTAGAAATGTGTAAGGTAGCATTAGAAGCATATGTGTAAGAAGCATATGGAAGTAGCAATAATGAAGGAAGGGGAGAGTGTTTCACCACCGTCAGTGATTGGAGATGAGTTCCCTAACAGTAAATTCTTAAAGTGCTAGGAAGTCATCTGATAACATACAGTAAAAATGAGCAGTTTACCTGCATGTTACAATCACAGTGTTAGATCTGCAGTACTGCTTTCCTGCCAGATTGCCCATATGTAGTGTTTCATTGGTCTGCATTGTTTATAAGGATAGTGTAGTAAGCCATCAAGAATGACAAAATTACCATGGTGTGTTTGTGTTGTGTCATCCAAATAAAAATCCCTCTTCCATTTGTTCTTGCATGTATTTAAGACTGTATTTACCTGTTTGTGTGTCTGTAAATGGTGCTTTATGGTCATATGAAAAGACATACAGTCTTTCCAAGATCTTCTAACATTTTTATCTAATTATGGCTATTTTCTATAGCTTTTCTAATTTTTGACACTTTATTAGGAAAAATGCACGTAAGTGATTCAATTTTCAGTGCTGTCTGTTTACCCATGTTAGAAATTATTCTTTAACTCTGTGTGTTTGCTTTTTTAAGGATATCATGACTCATTATTTACTCATGGGTAATCATCTTTAGTAAACAGTGCATCTTGTGAGAGCTAATACAGAGCTTCGTGTGTATCAGCTAGAAAGAGACCCTTCGGTTCAAAAATTCCTGCCAGCTGTCACCCCCACAGCTAGTATCACCTCATAATATAGAGCTAGTTACAAAATACCATAAATAGTGTTTGTGTTTAGAGAAACAGGAAAGCTTGCAAATAAACCAGAACTCAATAACATGTATGACTTCAGGGCTGCAGCAAAATATACCTGGACATACGATACCGCAGATTTCTATTTTCTGTCTGATACCTTCCTGCTATGTTTGGTTGGTATTTCATACTTTTTAAATTAATGAAAGCAAAAAAAAGGCATAAAATAAAATAACTTGATCCTGTCCTTTTTCTGTTATGGGGAGAAAATACGCTTTGTCACTATTACCAGTTACTTTTCTTAAAATGATATCCTAGGTTTAGATTTTGAATCATTCCCTGGCTAAGTGATGACTCTCTCATTTTGTCTCCTATTTATAAAAGAAGTGAAAAGATTTAGCTCATGAATTTTTCATATAGACTACAGATGTACTGTTTGGCCAAATGCTGTCCTCAGTTACAAGTCAGTGTCGCCGGTTAGCTGTCTGAGTCAATGGCAGCATTGTGAATGTATTTCAGCGTAGTATGGAGACTTAAATGTTTTGTTTCTTTTGTGCATATGGGGGTAAGAATTAAGAAGATGATAGATAAACTGATTATAAAAATAGATAGGAAATAGAGGTTCATTTTCCAGTCCAACATGCTGCTGCCAGTACTGAAGCAAGAGTAAAACCATTACTCATTGCCCTGCGGGTGCTGCACCCTGCAATGAATGAGTACCATATTTTTAAATACCTAGTAACATCATGAAAAACTGAAGTTGAAGGAGAAGTTCAGATCTTAATTAGTGAAACTGCCTTTCCTCCTTTGGTGCTGCCAGCCAGAAAAATCTGATTATATTTTAAACTTTCTGGAAAGGACTTTGCCTTTTCACTTCTTAGGATCTGTCTGTGAAACCAAGAGTGAGGAAAGGTACAGTACAAGAGGCAGCAGCTTTATGTGCCTTCACCGCCTGGTTTCAGGTTAGTAACATCCCTCCAAAGTTTTACTTTTGGGGCAGCCCTTACCCCTGTATTCTTGCAGCCTCCAAGATTTTCTGTACTTTGAAGTTAAAAACCAAGTTAACCTTTGACCAACAATTTCAAAATCATCTGATGGAAAGCCCTTCCCTTTCTGCTGCCTGATAAATGAAAAACTGTCCTTTGCTTGTAGGACTCAAAACACCTCTGTAGGAAAGACCTGAGGCTCTATTAATTCTGAATTGCAGTTTTTCTGGATTATTCTTTTTTGGGGAGGCATCCCTGTTAAGTGTTTGAAGCAATTCTTTGCTTTTGACCTGGAGAACAGAAAACTGGGCAAAAATAATTAGAGCAAAAAATGTTAGTAGCACTGCTGTGATGTGAGGACCTTACCCACAGCTGGGGTCTTCCAGGTAAATAAGAGATTGCTCTCAGGCTTACTAGCTTGAGACCTGTCTGAAACAAAAGAAGCAAGCAAACCCAAAGAAAACTAAATGGAAATACAGCCCCACTGTGTTTTTTTGTGCTGTAATGAGGAAAAAAATTCTCTTTGCACTGAGACAGCTTAAGGTTGTTTTTTCCCATTGCTTGTCTCATTCAGCATCTATTTTCTGAAAAAGAGCAGAGCATTGACTGTTGCTGGTTTCACAGCCCTCTCCAGCTGGTGGGCATAGGCAGTCTTCTCAGCCCCTGTACCAAATCTCAGTCGAGGACTGAGATCATTGTCTGGTATAGGGTAGATGGTATATTTTATATTTGAAATTCTAGTCACGGCTCCCTGCATGAGCGTCATGAGGTTTCTGGGCGAGTTTGTTAGCGGTTTCATTGCTTTCTGTCCTCCCCGTGTGATGCTTTTCCACACTGCCTTCTGACCCCGTCTTGGGGACCTCACAGGCGTGCTGGTGTGCTCTGCTCTGTCTGCCGGAGGGTTTTGTGTCAGGGGAGAGCTGGGCATCGGTTCCACCTACGTAAGGCACCCTGGGGTGCTCAGGGAGCTAGCGCGGTGGCTGCGGCTGTCTTCAGTCCACCCCAGTGCCCCTGCCAGAAGGCTTCACGCAGAGGTGGCTTTCCGTCAGACGCACGCGGTGGCATCAACGGTGTGTTTCAGCAAAAATGTGGTTCTTCAAGAGGGAGGGAGATTCCCAGGCTGCATCGCGGCCTGCAGAGCTGGGCGAGCGGTCGGTGTCTGTCTTGCACCCGTAGGTAGCCCAGCAAACTCTGCAGCACCGTCCGTGCTTATGTGCTGTATGCTTTTGCCTCAGACTGGGCAAGTCAGAGATCCGGCTCTGAAAACATGGGCGTAGGATGGTTTTAGTACCCTTTCAGGAGGCGATGTGTACCTGGAAGGGACACTCTGTCTAATGCAGGGACAGTTGTTTATTGTGGGATACACAGTGTGGGAAAGCAGGCATGACACCAACTATCTGTTAGTATCAGGATAATGCAAGATAGGTCTTTTAAGAGAAATCATAAACATGTTTGGCATATATACACAATAAAGTGTCTCTGTAAGACTCATTCTTCCAGTGCTGCCTAATAATTTGGTACGTTGTTTTTGAAGGTCTGATTTCTTTCATGCCTTGCATCTCCTTCTGGTACTCAGATGTCTGGCTGATGAGGTCTTTTGATGCTATGTGCTGTATTTGTAGCCCTTATGAACTTTCCTTGCAAAATCACTAGATTTTAATCACTCGCTTCTTTGAGTACTGAATCCTAAATATGCAGACTTGTTGGCACTTAGAGAGCTTTATTTGTCTGTCAAAATACATTAAAAACAAGTCAGTCTATTGGAGCTGGCTGTCTTTAAAGGGTTAGGATTAAGATACCAGCTTTACCCAGTGGCAGCACTGAGGTGGATAACAGTAGATAGATGGACTGAAAGATTGGGAAAGGATTAACTATTGATTTAAGTATCTTGGGGTTATATCCCCAAGATATATATCCCAAGTATCTTGGGATGTTTTACTAGAGTGGGTCTGTCATTACCTGTTTCGCTCTTTCTGCGGGCAGTTCCTGATCTCTCTTAAGTCTGCTGCTGAATGCCACTTTGAAAATCTTTCCAAGGATAATGGCTGCCACGAAGGTAAATTTTCTCATGTTCTGTGTGACACCTGGGTTATAAAAATGGTGATGTCTCTAACTACCCATTTCCTTCCTTTTTCACTTTTTCCCCTGAAATCTAGAAAAAGGGGTGTTAGGGAATGACACTGGTAAATGGATTGACCATCCTTGCTTTTTGAAATCCCAGCTTTTCTTTGTGGAATTTCCTGGATTCTTTCTTTACCTTTTAAATTACTTTCTGTGGAGAGTTAAACTTCTCAGAGAGGTTGTTGGACATAGAATATGAGCCATGCTAACTAAACAAATAACATTTCCTGTAGAAGGCTGTCTGAATTGATGTCTGCATGGCAACATAAACACAGAACGGAAGAAAATAGGAGTTTTAGAAGGAATCTCAAGAGTCTGATAAGCCCCCCTTTTGCTACTAAAATATCTTAAAAATGGAGAGAAAGCTGATAAGGCACTGTGTTGGAGATAGGCAATATACCGTATAAAAGCAAAAGTTTAGCTTTTGGCTTCCATAGTAGACAGGTGGAAATGTCACTGCAGATTATACTATTTGCACTAAATGCTTGTCTATCAAAAGCAATTGAGTTTTTTCCTGCTGTGCTGGCATATAGAGCTCCTGTATTCTGTGCTGTAGCGTTAAACCAACACAATTTCAGCCACCTTGAATTTTTTTTTTCCCCCCCCGGAAAGTCTATGTCTGTCAGTCACTTTACAGAACTTGCTAGGAATTACAAATATAAAAGTTGTGCAACAAGGAAGCGGGCTGCTGTGCCACCAGTCTCTGCTTTCCAGTGTCTTTTCACATGAATGCAGGATTTTGTGCTGTGCAACAGAACCAATTGTACACAAACTCGGGGCAAAGCAGAACTGAAGTTTTGAAATGTCAGTTTTTCAATCCTTGTGCAGGCAAACTGCTATCTGTCGTTTTGCTGGGTAAATTTTGGGGGATTTTGTCCCTCAGCATTAATATTCAGTGGTAGAAATAGGATAAGTTTGGTTTAAACTCCTAGAGGCACAGTGCTTGAAATGGGCTGATGTGGCATACATACCACCACATCAAAAAAGTAGACAAGCTTTTGTTACCACTGTTTTGATTTTTCTTCTAAAATACAGGCAGAAGTTGTTTTAATTGGTGAGAAATCTAAAATACGACTTCTTTCACCCAATTAAGGAAGAGGCTTATTTTTGTGTGTTTTGTTTTGGTTTTTTTTTAAACTTGTCATTTGAGAATCTTTGCTGTGGTGTTTTGTTTTGTTTTAGGAAAGAAATCAACCAAAGTGGGCTTTTCATTTTCTCCAAATTATGGTGCTACTCTGATAATAGTTGAAGAATTTATTTTTTGCTGGTTTTTGATACTAGATACAGGATCTTAAATTTTCAGAAGTGACTCATGATTTGGCTTAAGGCCATTTTAGAGTGCATAACCTAAAACCTCTGAAAGATGGTATTCAGTTCTTACTGGAAACAAGGTTCTGTTAAAGACACTTCAGTTTGTCAGCGAAATGCCCAGGCTTCCAAAATCACCACTCGTATGTGCAAATATAGCTTATTAGATTTCCTTTCAGGTTGTGATTGAAAGCTTTTCATAATTAGAAAAAGTTAGAAGATTAAAAGCAAACAAATTCTTACATCTATCTGTAATTATATAATACAATGTGATGTGATGATATTATAATTTATGATATAATGTAATTTATTATAAAACAATTGCATTATTGCCTGTATTCTTGAAAAGGGAAGGCAAGCTGGAATAACTGATGGCTAGACATCGTGTTAAGATTTTGCTAATTTGTATACCGCAGTCAGGCAGATGGTGTAGTTGCACAGTTTTATGCTATTATGATCTTGGTTTCCCAAACTCTAGACAATTCTAGCTGGATAATAGGATCCTCTGTAATTTTCTCTTTACAGTCCTAACAACACTGACTGATTTAGTGGCTATTTCTCCTTTTTTTGCTTTTAGTTGGTGATGGAGCTGCTACAAACAGGTGATTAGGCAACAGCAAACATCAGCTTGTTAGTCTCCGATTCCTCGGGGCTGTAGTGGGGGGAGGCAGCAGGAAAGAAGTTGCTGAGTGGCCTGACATAAAAGAACTGGGTAAATCCTATGGAGCAAAATGTAAAACCTAGCAAGGGTTGTCAAAAAAGCAGCACCAAAATCAAAAGTGCCACTGAATAACAATTTATATATCGATAGGAAAAAGCGGAGTGCTGTGTTTATTCCTGCCAAGGTGACATTTTTCAGATTTTTGTCATCACTAAATACCTGTGAGGACAATCTGAATCGGTACCTTGTCACCAAAATACACCTAGGAAGACAGTTCATAAACATGAGCCTGTTGGTGTGTTTCATTCGCAAACAGTGGCTGTTTCTCTTTACTGCTAAAACAGTGGGGAAAATAATTTGAAAATTGTAAATAAAAGGGTCTGATTTCAAATAGATGGGACTATCACAGTCATCTTTTGTGTTTACGGCATCACTTTCAGCATAGCATAAAATGAGAAATTAAAAAATTCTTTAGGAGTTTAGCATGGATGCATCCTATGGGACAGGTTTACAGTACATTATTGTTTTGGGTGAAGAAACCAGGTAAAAAATGCAAGGAAATCTAAAATGGTTCCATGAAACAGGCAGCAGTTCATAAAAATAACCTGATAGTAACTGTCAGCATTTGGTGGAAAACATGTTCATAGTGAATCATTTTGATTCTTCATTGGTGAGGAAACCACAGAATATTCTGTCCAAGTTGTTAAAGATGCCATCCAAAATGTCATCCAAGATTTTGATTAAAACAGAGTATGCCTTTTGCACAACGAGATGTTATGGCTGGCTCTAATTAACGATGAACAATTGGAACCACGGGAGAACAAAAAAAAAATAGTGATTCAGATAAGTTAAAAGAGCTTTTCCATTGCATAGTCCATATGACCAATCCCAAATAAAAAAGTCATAGATCGATCCTGAAATAAAAAAACCCAAGCAGTGTTGAAATATTACATGGAACAAAAGCTCTTCTAGTCTGTAAAATGAAAAATGCAGATTTCTACTCCATTGGAGCTCAGCTGCAATATTCGGTTGCTTTGTCATGTTGTACTTCTCGTGCATTTGCAGAAGAGAATTCCTTCCTTATAAGCAGGAAGCAAAACAAGTATGGAAGCCTTTTCTGAACAAGTTAGAGAAAAGAGAAAGTGGGATATTTTGTGTCTACTGTTGCCTGTGGACATGGAATCACACATCAGAGCTATCAGACTGGAAGACGGTGAACCTCTGTCTCTCCCCTGTATTCTCTCCAGGTTGCTTCTCTGCCCCTCTCCTCTACCAGCAGGCTTTGAGCATCTCTTTTCACCACCAGCTTTAAGATGACGTGGAAGAATAGTGGAGGTGATCCTACCCCTTCCTCCCTCCTGTCAAATCAGGACCACTCAGCCCCCTTGCACCATGGGTTTGCTGCATGTGCCTCATACCACTTTATTTCTCCCTGTGCATTCCTGTCGCACTGCCTTCCCGCAGCCCTGTCTGGTTCAGGGATCCGTGCCAGAAGTTGAAGCATTGTAATTAATATATTGAAAAGAAGGTTCTGCATGGGAGACGTATTACTTGTGGTATTGATGTCTGTTGCATTGGATCTGGATTTCTCTTGACCATCTAATTAATCGTAGTGCCTGTCTCCATCAAAGCAATTAGCAATAAACTAGTGGGTTTTTTGTCATGTGTTTTGGTGTGTTGAAGGGTAACCTTAAAAACCCAATACATAATTCTGCATGCTACTGCCCACCAATAATTAATTATTTACAAAATTTAAACCATAAAACCATGATAACGAACCACTGATCTTAGAGGAGAGGTTTGGGAAAGTAATTCTAGTTTTATTTACTGTAGTTTCTTAAATAACAGTCAGATTCTCCCATTTTAGTTTAACAATAAGCCAGTAGGATCAAAAGGATCTCAGGATAACTTTATACAAAATGTTTTGACTTTGTTTGTGATTCCCAGCTCAATGTTTTATTGTGAGGAGACGTAGAAATGTTCCTGACTTAACAGGAACAGAAATTGTGGTAGCCATCGATAACTAAATAGAGAATGTGCACCATATTGTGAAATAACTTCTCGGCTATGTTCTGCTCATGGAATGTACTGAGGTGAAACCTAACATCCTCTTCTAATTCAGACAGTGGGATGCTTGAAGTCATCTTTGCTTTTGTGTTTCTCTAGTCTTGGGACAAGCTGGCCGGCAGCTCGCTTCAGAGCATCCTCAGACACAGCTGTCACTGGTGTGGGTGCCCTGGGGTATGCCGTGCAGCCAGCCACAGGTCTCTGGTGTGCAGGGAGCGCCTGTCCTCAGGAGGCTCGTGGTGCAGCAGGGGATCCAAAATACTGGCTGCATCCACCGTGGGTCAAGGCATCCCACTGCTGTGTGTCCAGGTGCCTTTCTTGACCAGATGGACCAGTGCACAAGCAAGAATGCGGTCTTTGTCCTCGGTGGTGTGTTACTCAGCTGATGCGTTGTCATTCCTGTGCCGGTGGCCTGATCTGTAGCCGGCGTGGGCTCGTTGTTCTGCTCGTGCTCGTCACGCAACCATGCAGCTGCTTGGTGTTGGCTGGTGGGGACTACAGGCACCACTTTTTGGTCTCTGCTTTCATTTTGCAGCAGCTGACATGCTTTGGCTGGTTGCTGGAGTACATAATCTACCTTTAGTGTGGTTTATTGCTTTGGGCTCAAAGTTTGCTCTGCTCATTTATCATAATTTGCTAACCATAAAACAGGTATACACTACCAACTTCAGCCTACGTAGGACAGCTTGGCAGAGACTGCAGGCATCCTTTAGGGATGACATGCATTTAAAATCCCTTTTATGGTAACATTATAAAAGGGTCCTTAGTGTAAGTGGTGATAATGCTCAGAGGATTTCTTAAAAAAATTATTTTGTGTGTAGTATTTCTTTTAATACATCCTTATGCATAAAACCTCTCAGTATAATTACAGCTTTGTAAATCCCCATTATTTGTTCTCTATATATAACAAAGGATTTGTCTGTTGAGTTACAACTGCAAATACCTCATAAACCCAGCAGCTGAGTATTATCTGTGATATACTGGCGGGGGGGAACAAGCAAATACCACTGTCTTTCTAAAAGTACAGCAATTTAAATGAAGCCTGTTTTATGGAGTATCCAAAATGGGGAAAATACCACCTTCCCCTTTCCTGCTAGTTCCGCATTCAGCAGTTTTCAGTGTGCATGATTGCAGTTTTGAATTTGAGTACTTTGGTAGATTTTTTTTCTGATCTCCTTTGGTAGAAATAAACATAAAAGGCAATTGCAACAGATTGGCTTTGATATATTACTACAGAGTTACTAAACAAATGTCTAAATCTGTCAGTTTGTCTCCTAATCGGAGTTTAGCCCAATTCCACCTTTCAAAAAAACGTGGAGCTTCAGCATGCTTGACCTTAGCTCTGGAAAATAAAGCAAATATAATTTCTTAAGGCTTTTATCCTGTTAGCTTAGCCAGAAAATCTTGATTCAACAATATTTGGAATTTAGTCATAGTTGGTTATCACTAGTAAATTATGTCATTGTCACTAGCAGTGTTTACCACCACCTCTCCACAAATGATGAAGACAAGTTAGGCAGCTTCAGACGCTACCTAAATGTAACTGTGTTTTACCGAAGATTTATATTTGCTGTATGTACTGGGCATAGGGAGACGTTTTCCAAAGCCCTTCTTAGAAATACCTGTTTCTATTTCATTGTCTGTTTCTTATATAGGCAACCAAAACTGCCATTTGAAAAACACTTTCCAACAGAATTGCTGGCCTCGTGATTATACAGTGGTGTTGCACGATACTCCTTAAAACCTTTACTGTACCGTAAACAAGAAGAATTTACTCTCCTTTCTAAGCTTGCTTTCACTGACTTTCAAATGGCAGATTTCTATTTAATTTCTTTATTCTTAGGGTATATTTCATAGCTTTCAAATTGTATGCAGAGCTTAAGGACATATTCCTTGCTCAAATCATGCAGTTTGTGCCACAGTTCTGAACTACATTGGGACGATTTACTGGGACATGTACTATACATGGGACTTAAATGAGGGCACATGCCATACGGGTAGAAAAAAATAGAAGAAAGAAATGTAGCAAAAAAAAATCTTCAAATCAAAGATAAAGTAGTTAATGTACTACAGTCTAGTTCACTGTAATTTTTTTTTCCCCCCATTAGATGCATGCATTAAACCTCTGCTTTCACAGAACTTTCTTGCTTTAATTTTGGATGGAATTGCCATGAGAGCTGCATTCCAGTGTGCAGGTGTGATGGTTGTCATCCACCATCCCAAGCAGAACATGGCATCACCAACTTAGTTATTACAAAAAGTATTGGGGAAAAAAATATCTGGATGTGTCATGAGTTGGAGGCAGCCAGGCTTTAAGCTTTGCAATGGGTGGGGTTGGGACTGGCACCCTGGAAAAGGTAACATAACAAAGTCTCATTTTTTATTCCAGGACTCAATAATGACATTCACTGGTTGGGGATATTGTGCAGAAATATTTACTTTACATTCATCCTTGAAAATACTTGCCTTTTTAATTCTGCCATCCCACAGAAGACAAACTAGGGGCAATTAAGACAACCATAATCATTCTCATGTCAGTAGGGTGGTTATAAGCAGAAAAATACGTGCTTTCTGATACAAGGTTTGAAGGTCCAAGTCTTACCTATGCTGTAGTTTATGCTTACTCAGACATACAGACAATGATTAAAATCAGGCATCTGGTGTAAAACAGTCTGAATCTAAGGATGAAGTGTCTCACCTTGTTTTGGCTGTCCCAGCTTGTCTGCTCCCTGGGTTCCTCTTCAGTAAGCTGGAGGAGGAGAGGAGAAAATTCTGGGGTGCTGTTTGCACCACCAATCTCAGAAGTGGTGACTTCCACCAGTAACTGCAATATATGGTTAAACACATGTGGGGTGAATACCCCTGAGTCCCTAAAACTTTCCATTTCACCACCTTCATACGTTGCATTTAAAGCTTGAAGGTTTCCCTCAGATTTCACTGCTGTTAGGTTTTTGTGAAGTTTTGGGCAATACTTAGAAATGTGATGAATGCTGATAGTTCAAAAATATGTATGAAGGCTTATTTTCAACATCCTCTTGCCTTTTGTAATTGGGTTTTTGATCCTAGGCAAGGTTTTCAAGCTTAAGGTGAATGGAAGGTTTCTCATTGACTACAATGTACATCATTGCACTTTCGGTGGCACTGGGCCGGGCCCTACAGAAATGACATCTTAAATACCTTTCAGAGGGAGAAAATAATTGGGTTTAGGGCATATGATTATGTTATGCACAGAGAGAATAGCTGCCCTTTTCTGAGATCTGCTTAGTTCTCTTGAATTCTGTGAATCCCTATGTTACAATAATACATTAGCTTTTCCTTTTAATGGCACAAATAATATATTTTTTTAAAAAAGAGTAGAGAAATAAGTCTGAGGATCTGAAACAATTATCTTTGGTACAGTTTTTCTTTTAAAAGTAATTTATCTTTGTCCTTTTTTAAGTCAAGAAAAATTGTGACATCAACATTTATAATGTAAATAAAATGTACTGTAATAGAACTTGAAGGTCTACTCGCCAAAGTATGTTTTAATCTTGTTAATTCTTCATTGAAACAGGGAATTGTAATGGAGATGCTGGCAAGGCAGGACTATAGACATTACTGTCTGTGGACTCACCACTTACTGGAGAGGCTAATAGTTTCTGGACAGTGTATTCGTAGCATTTTCAGTAAAGCAGCTGTGAGTTTTTAGCTCTTTAGGACAGTCTCAACAAACATACAACAGTAGCAGTGGTGATTTATGTTTCCTCATTATTCATCCTTTGAACAGTTGAGTCAAGCTACCTGGCTGAAATATAAGGCTTCTTAGACCCAGGAGGAGGACTAGCTTCCAAAAAATCATTGAACTTTTTGATTTCTATGACAGCCAGTCATGAACAGCAATAATAAATGGTGGCTGAAGAAAGAGGAACGTGCCTGGACATTCGGCACTTCTCTGGGATGAAGGCCAGACATGAGACAGTGGCTCTGTGACTGGTCATGCTGGTGGGGCACCAGAACACAGACCACATACTCCTCTTGGAGTTGATAGTTACGGGTAGCCATGTTTAGCTGTGGATGGGGTTATATGCAGTTTTTTGGCAACGATGGTCAGTTTTTAACCTGTACATATGCTTTAGATGGAACTTTTTAATGTGTTTTCTGCCTTCCAGCTATGATCCTGTGTTTGCTGTCCAATCTAAACACGGGCTTTCTTCTAGCCTTTTATCCTGCAGAGAGCATATACCCGCATGATAATTATGATTAGCATTGTACTGGTAGTAAACATGCTCAGGATGCATCTGTAGGTCCTGGAGTTCAGACTGTGCACGCAGGCCTATTTGCTGCCTTGCCGAGAGGCTGAGTCTCCTTAAGGAAGCACCAAACAATCCAAGGCATGCTGTGTAGAGTTCCAGAAATGAAAATGCCTGTCACAGATTAGACTTTGGCATGCTGCAGTTGTGTCTTTTCACTCTACAAAGTGCATGGCACAACTTGCTAACTACTGCGAGTGCTGGAACTGTGAAACCAAATGGCCTTGTGTCAAGACTGATGGGACAGGAAGAATTAAATTATATTTCTATGCCAGCAGAGTTCCTTGCATCTTGAGGAAGAACTTTGCTGAGGGAGGTCAGCAAGATTTTCCGTATTGGTTTGTTTGGGTTTTTTTCTGAGTTCAGTTGGTTTTTTGTTGGGTTTTCTTTTTTTCAGTGACGTGCACTTTAATTCTTACTGGGAGCTGCTAAACAGCAGAACTGAAAGCCAAACTTACTGGAGTAGCTTTAGGAATGAATTTATCTCCTGGTGGGAATTCTTGGTCCCCCACCTCTTTCTTTTTCCTTCCTTGGCTCTGATGGAATGAGAACTTGGTGGCTTTTCCAGGCCTGGTTGCCTTCTGTGATCTTTCGTGAAAAAGGAAATTGTAGTTGCTTTTCTCAGTCAGTCTCCTTGTGGACCTCTGAACACCAGAGCATCCCGTGGGGACTACAAAAGTAAACTGAAGCAAATTCTGCAGTGGTGGTGAATCTGTCTAGAGGACAGAACAGAATTGCATCTTTGGATAACTTTAAAGAACTTTTCCCCCTAGTTGTTTCTTTCTAAATGAAGTTGTCTGTGATGGATTTCAGGAGGCTAAAAGTAATTTTTAATAGGATGAATGAGATTTTGTTGGATAATAATATATGTATAAGAAGAAAAGTATTTCCCTCATCCCTAATATGGTATCTGTTCAAAGACTTAGGCAGAATATGTAATTTATATCTAAATTTGGTGAAGTCCACCTGAATGCCTTTTTTCCTACCATGTACTGGATAAGTGCTGAAACATTTGGAAATAACTTGTTTTGGCTAATTGAGTGTATTCATTATAGGGATCAAACTATGTTTTGGTTAATGGCAAGATATGTTGGTGTATCTTGAGCTTTGCAATTTCTGCTAAACAGCATACAACAGCAAAGATGAAATAATGACTGAAACAAAAAGGAACACTTTTATGTGTACAACTCCATGCAGTCAAGAATTTTCTAAGCCTGGTAAAGGAGGAAATTTTCATCTACATCTATTCTGCTGTCTAATCAATTTGGCAGTATTAGTTTTCTGTGGCTTGACTGGAGTTGGTGGTGAGTCTTCTTTAAACAGACTCATGAACAGCATCAGTAGCAAAGTACATTGTTAAAGCAATATCTGTCAGTAGGTTTTTCTGGTGTTAGTTTTAGTATTTACAAAACTGATTCATAAGGAGTTCTGAAAAACATGGAGCTTACAAAAAAATCATAAATCTTTTTGTATCTGAATTGAAAGGAGAATGGTAAATACCTTGTTGAAATTACAGAGCCTTTTGTCTCTGAGTGTGGACAGTTGTCTGCTTAGTTTAACTTAGTTGTATTGGTGTGCTTTTGAGGCAGTCTGCTAGAATCCCTCCAGAGTACATCCAAAGTTAACACATTTGGTGACTGGCAACAAGTACAGTTTTTACTGTAAAGAGGCATATGCTTAGAAAAATGACACATCTGAATATTGCAATGCAAATGTCTTCACATTTTTGGTAGAGATCTTCCCCTCCATCTAAGCAAGGGGGTCATTAAGCATGAAAGCAGTGCAAGCAGTTAACAGGAAATACCGTATTTTTATGTGAAAGTGAAGAGCCCACGTGAAACTCTTTGCTAAGCTGTCAGAGGCAGATAAGGCAGGAAACCTGACAAGTCTTCTGCAGGGACCGTTGAATACTTGGAGCCTCACTTACCCAGTGTGGTTTCAGGCACACTGGGGTGGAGGTTATCTCCACTTGGATAGAAGCCAGATCATCGGAAGATAGGGGGAAGCTTCCTGCTACCTGATGGGAGACCAGTAACAGGCCCTTCTTTCTCTGGGACATGGTCCTCTTGAACAAACATCTACTGAGACCGTCAAGCTGGGGCCCACGAGAATGTGTGATGGGAGGTACTCATGGCCCTCATTATAGCTTGTCCTCTTATCAATAGCTAGATCAGATAAGGGAAACTTATGCAAACTGTTTCTTTAAGCACGCTAGGATTTTTTTTTTTTCTGGGAATCATAAACCCTGCCAAAGTCAGCTTTCATTCTTCTTTTAAAAGTACGTAGGATGAGTTAAATATGCTTCAAAGCAGCCTGTGCTGTGAGTGTTTTTAGCATAGAAATACTTTGCTTCAAAAGCTGTGGATCTTGTCACAAGTCCAGGCTGACTTTTAGTCTTCTTCAGACTTGCCTCTGTACCTGCTTTGTGGTTAAAACAGGCTATTCTGTAAGATACTGCTTTCCCTTCCCACAAGGAACCATTCTGGTCCCATAAACTTTGTGCTGTGGACCAGCCTAGTAGTGGGACAGGTGAGTAATAAAGAATCAGAGACATAATATATCCTCAGTTGCACTCTGGCTAGCTTCAATGGCTGTTTTGCATGAGAAAAGTAAGAAGGATTTGGCTTGTGCTGTAATAAGTCCCACTCAATCCTATTGAAACCCTGCATAGCATCCAATGATCCGATACCTACTGGTTCTGTCCCTTGATTCCTGCATGCAAAACCTTTCTTAAGTTACCTTTCGTGGGTGACCCACACCTAAAGCCAGACAGGTAAATGTGAAGTCATCTGGTGCTGATGCATGTTTTAATAGCTGATTACCAGAAAGAGCTGTAGAAAATTAAACCTGTGAGGTTTTTATAGATTATACTAAGTAATGAAATGACCTCATAGTTACTCCTCTTCCTTTAAAGATGTATATGTACAGATACTCTGCTGTGGGAAGTCCGACATTGCAAATGTCAGCTCTGATGAGCTGATTGATAAAAATGAGATCCCATGCCTTTTCTCAAAATGGATGGTTAATCTAATGAATTTCTGCACTTCAGGAATGTCTCTTTCTAAGTTTACCTGTTCCATTTCTGAAGTAGGCACATTTTATAGGTGTCTCATAAAATACCAGGCGAACATACTCTAAATTAAGGGAAGAGGCACTTCCACTTAAGCTTTGCTTCCCTCAGATTGACAGATTCACAGCCATTCCTAGAAGATGCTGTTATTAACCCCTCTGTCCCCCAAAACACGGTATTTTCATTGTAGAGCATAGAATTAATCTCTTCAACCATTGCATTGATCACATGCTTTGAGGCCAAATTTCGAATTTGTCCATGACAAAGATGAACAAGGTCTCTGCTTGTTTTCCCTTCATCTGTAAATTTCTAAACATACTGACTGATGGCTAATGAAGTGTACAGAAAGTGCTAGAGGTTGAGATGCTTTGCTGTGACTCAGCTTGATTTTTCTCTGCTTTTCAATAAATACCACTAATAATTGTCAGATTTTATTAGACTTGGCTTTTTGTTTTCTATTTCATGCTGTGTATTATGCTAATTGAGAAAATGAAATAAGATAAAGTGTGATTCTGTTCCTGCATATATTAATGGCAAAAAAATCCCATTTAACTTCAGGGTTACCAGAATCCAATTCCCGGTTATAATGCTGAGGCCTGCAAATAGTCCTCCTCAGTTGTAAAGGACTGAACAAAAGTCACAAAGAAATGAAAGGTTAATTAATAGTTTTGCAGGCCTCAGAATTCATTGATTGTTCTGAGTCATGCTGGAACTTTTTCAGAATAGTCTTAAAGCTTTTTCGTTTTTTGAATTTTGTGATGTACATTGTTAAGCTATTGGCAAATGTGCCATTTAGAATGGCTTAGTTGAAGCAGATGCTTAATGAAATGGCTTGATGCTTTCATTCTTCTACAACCGCCGCTGACTCTTACCTGTTTTGGGATTGAGAAGAAAATAGCTGCTTTTAAAAAAACCTTCCAGGCTGGGAAGCTCTTTGAATGGGCATGCTGCAATGCAAGTCCATCTTATAATAGAAAATATCAAGTGTCCAATAAAAATAATAGCAATACAAATACTGGTCATAAAATACTGCTTGCAGTGAAAATAAGCCTATAAAGTGTACCTAATCAGCCTGCAGTTTAGCTGATGAATTGACTAGGTCACTTGTTTCTGTTGATATTTCCAAAGCATTTGAAATGTTTGTTCAGAACAGCTAGTTAAGATAGTAAATAAATAAGGGCCTCCACCCCAGAGTGTTGAGAATTATTAACTCTCCAAAATAATGAAAATTTATTTCAGTTATGTAAAAAGAACCCCATAGTTTTGGTGTTAATTGAAGTGAAACTAAAATAATAACTTCAGAAATTACTGCTTACCAAATGGGTCTTTAACACAGATTTCTTTACTCTTTTTCAGTGAAAGAACAGAACATGAAGCTCTAATACGGTAAGATTTTTTTTTTATTCCACTTTGGTAAGATATTCAAGTTAATTGGAGGTAATTTTTAACAAATGTGTCCATCATTTCGGAGTAGATCCCAGACTTAGTGTGGGTCAGTATCTCAAAGCACAAAAAGGAAAGGAGACAGTATTGCAGAATGAGTGTAACAACGTTTGACTGTTTTTTATTGTTAATGAGCTGCTATTTGGTCTTTTAATCAAAACAAGATACCTGCATAGATTTGGAAGCTTCTTTTTGCCTATAAGGAACTTACAGGTTATTATTTTTCAGCAGACTCTATAGTTTTCATTACTTAGCCAATTAAAATCTTTACTTGTAAGGAGAACTTTTTTGCAGTTAGAAAATGAAATATTAGTGTATATGATAAATTAAGGAACTTTGTAGCAAATTTTGGGTTTTGAGATGTGGTGTTGGGCGTTTATGAGTTACATAGTTAAATAAATGTATCTGTAGAAGAGGAGTGAACTCTTCTAGGACTGAACATTTCCTCTTCTACATAACAAGATTCAGGCTGCATTCTGGAAATGGATTCTCTATGCATCTGCTAGGTAAGCAAAAGGCAGAAGAAGGTCTTTCAATACGTTACCAACAGCGAGGGATGTTAAAAAAGGGGGGGTTATTTTTTTATGTCTTTCATTGCTAGTGAGGATGCTGACATTCACATGCTGTGTTACCTAGAAAACAAAGCAGCTATGTCAAATAACATTACCAGGTCTACAATAGCAAGTTGTTCTGACAGACAGCTGCAGTATGAACCTGTTCAGAGCATTACAGAAATACATAATTACTTTTCAGTCACAGGTAATAGTTTCAATTTTAATAGCCATTCACAGAATACCGAGGAAGGGAAGTGTTATTGGTTACTGTTTTTCTTTCCTCCCATATTTGCCTGTTTTGGTTTTTATTGGTGGTTAAAGTAAAAGCTTGCAGAGTTGTTAGTTGGATTTTGTGCACCTATTTCAAGTCAAACACCTTGCAAATGGAAGCGTCATTAAAAGGAATGTTTTTCAAACCTGCTGGCATCTTAAACCAGTAAAAGGTGATACATCTATGTAAACTGTGTTCCTGATTTGCAGAGGGGCATCCGTGGAATAAGGAAGAGGAAGGCTAAAAAAACCCCAAAAAACAGTTAAGCTATGCAAAATGTGAACTGTTTGATACCACAAGTGAGTAGAAATGTGAAATATTAATGGAAAAAACAGAAGTGTTGTGAAAAAGTAATGAGGTGTCATATCACATTTTTTTTGTTGTGGAAAATTTTAAAGTGATGTTGTAAATAGCAGACAATCTAGTTTTGCATATTCTTGCTTTGTATTAGTACATGGAAAGTATGAGCATGTATTTGCAGTTACAAAGGTGTGTGCATATGTAATATATCTCCGAGACAGCAAGATGCTGCTGTTCTGCACCAAATCAGTGTGCAGGACTGAAAGCCCTTCTGGAATAGGGCTAAGGAGACTAAGGAACTTTATAAAGTGTTGAGAACCACATGGGTAGTACAGGGATTTAGTAAATGCCAGAAGAAATTCTAGTTCTGAGCAGTCTTTGTACACTGATCTCATCAGCGTCCGTGATCCAGGGAGGACACAAGTCCTCCTTCTGTCTCCTTACCAGGATTCAGCCATACAAGAACTGGGCAAACGTTGCAAAAATGAATTAAGCTTGCTCTGTTTGTAGTTGATCACCTAACACAAGAGAGCCTTATGTGGAGCCTCTGAATGCTACAGTAATATAAATGTCTAAGTAATATGCCTAAGTAATATTGCATGACAGCAGTAGTGGAAATTTACTCATTTTGTTTCCCAGAGCCACAACTGGAAGTATTTTAGGGTACATATTGCTCACTCCTGGATTTCTGCCTTGGCAGTGCCGGCAGAAGTACTGGGTCATTCTATTAGCAGCATTTTAATGTGATTTTGACACGTGTAGTAGAAAACCACCTGCCATCAGCCATCTATTTCTTTATGAGTTAACTACAGTATTTAGTAACTACTGATCCAGTTTGAGCTAGAATTCATTAGTTAAGTTAAAAATGAAACTCTGCAGATTGCAGTGCTATTTATCCCAAATTTCCAGGTCTTACAAGTGGGTGACTGCTATGAAAGCTGGAAGAGCTTGTTAAAGAAGATGCTCGGTGCCTTCCCCTCATACTTGAATTGACTTTTCTCTTTTAGTCTCTATAGTCAAAAGCTATCTATAATATCATCGCAGCTGCCGTGCGTTGGATTCAGGAATCCCTGTTTTGATTTGCCAAGCAGGCAAACTATTTATCTCAGGTAAGAGAATTTTGAGGTGTGATGTGGTTAGTATCTAAAAATGTCTCTGTAGGGAGAGAGGATAGGGCTCCAACAGACAAAAACACAGAAAGATAAGAAGGAGGAGTTCACGTTGGAAATATGATACCGTAAGTGTAATTAACCATTGGAAACTCTTAGAAAGGAATGTGGTAGATCACTGGGAGTAATTAAATCAAGATTAGATCTCCTTCTGAAATATCTTCTAGTAGAGTTACAAGTTCTTGTGCTTTGTAAAGAAATTGCTGCGTGAGGTATTATGGCCTGTGCCAGGCAGGAAGTCAGACCAGATTATCATAAGAGTTCCTTCAGGCCTTTTAAATCCACATCTCCACCAACAAAGGCTCTAATGTGGTACAGGCAGCCACAGGATTTCCAGAATCGGAGCTGGAGCAGGTCACTCTTGTTTCAGTGGTGAAAGGTTAAAAAGTCTTTGAGCAGCTCCTTGAAGAAAACACAGTGGTGGGTACCACGCCGCTGAGTTTGCACGTTCTGTGTGCAGCAGTCGTACAGAACTGAGCCAATTTCTGCTCTTGTCTGGTCAGTCCATAGACACATCTTTCTGCAAAATCTTCTAATATTTCACCTGATTTACTTAGTAGCTTGCATTTTGTATTGAGTTCACTGAAAAGTAGTAATTATATCTAGATGTTTATTGACGCCCTTCTGTGCTATAACTGAGGTCCTGAATGGATTCAGAATTTTCTTCAGTTATTCAGTGAGCATAGTGCCATCATCTTTAACACAGGATCTTCTATAGCCAGTCTTAATATCCATATGAGTAGAAAAGGCAGGGTAAATTTCTAGCAGATTATGTAGAATTCCTAGTATAATACAATATGCTTTCCCCCAAACTGAAAACGTAGTAACTTGTATGCTTACTTTGGGACCTGCATGGGATACTGAGAGAGAGTGGAATACACTCGTCTTTCAGTTCTCATCAGCTACAGGGAAGTGCATCCTTGTTTTATTGGGTGAGAGGCAGCAGATCCTTTTCATAGAAAATACATAAAAACAATTGATCAAAAAAGTAATTTTATACTAGAAGAAACACAAAACACTGTGTTGAACAAGAATAGCCCTGACTCCTTTTTGTTACTTTGATAAGCTCATTAACTTCAATGTCCAAAATTCATCAGGAGTTACTGCAAAATCTTGCAAATGGAAAAATCCATCAAGTTGAGCGCAGAATTATGTCATCCTACTGCACTTAATACATATAGCTTCTGCTACAGGAATGTGCAGTGTAACTCCACAGTAGTATGACAGAAGCAATAGCTAAGAGTTTTGCTGGCCGTATGTGTGTGTAAAAAAATCATTCAGGAGAGTTTTCATGTAATTCTGGCTCTGTTGAAAGACCTGTGAAAAAGGTCTTCTGTAAAACTTTAAGAAGCTAGACCTATCCATGGTGATTTGAGGGTGAGCCCAGGCATATCAGAGGATTTTGTGTTCCAGGATACCTGATACCCGACCTGCTGGCAGGTGGTGGGCACTTGGTACCTGCCTTGTTGTTCCTGTACTCGGACCATCCTTACTGCACTCCCTCCCTGGACTAACGTGTACGTATGGTTTACACATGGCAGTCTAAACCTGAATTGGGAAAACTGCTAGAATAAAACAATAGGAAAACTAAAGTAGAGAAGAGAAATACCCTTATGTTTAATAACCCAAAGTAAGGTGGCTGAGATAAGTAAGTCTGTGTCCCTGCACGTGGAGGCTACACCTGCTTTCATGGACATCCAAGAAAAAGAGAAAGGTGAGGGAGGGCAAGAGATTGGAAAAGGATAACAAATGGTGTTGTGGTTTAACCCCAGCCAGCAACTAAGCACCACGCAGCTGCTCACTCACTCACTCCCCACCGCCCCCACCCTCAGAGGGGTGGGGGAGAGAATCAGAAGGAAAAAGGTAAAACTCATGGGCTGAGATAAGAACAGTTCAATAGAACAGAAAGGAAGAGACTAATAATAATAACAATAATAAAATGACAATAATAATAAAAGGACTGGAATGTACAAAATAAGTGATGCACAATGCAATTGCTCACCACTTGCCAACCAATGCCCAGTTAGCTCCCAAGCAGTGATCCCCCCCAGGCCAGCTCCCCCCAGTTTATATACTGGGCATGACATCACATGGTATGGAATACCCCCGTTGGCCAGTTTGGGTCAGCTGCCCTGGCTGTGTCCCCTCCCAACTTCTTGTGCCCCTCCAGCCTTCTTGCTGGCTGGGCATCAGAAGCTGAAAAATCCTTGACTTAGTCTAAACACTACCTAGCAACAACTGAAAGCATCAGTGTGTTATCAACATTCTTCTCATACTGAACCCAAAACATAATACTCTACCAGCTGCTAAAACGAAAATTAACTCCATCCCAGCTGAAACCAGGACAAATGGTTAATTACGCTTGCTAGTAGGTAAGGGATTCATGGCTGTGGTGAAGTAGAAAGGAGAAATGACTTTGGTTAGTCAGGAGTCTAACTTGTTTGGCTGGTTGCTATGCAATAACAGTTGTGATTTTTTAGTATGAAGTTTCTTATGCACCATCTCTCTTGAAAATATATTGCATACCTATGGTTTTCACAAATTCCTGATAGCCATAATACTGAGTGTGGAGAGTATTTCAAAACAAACTTCAGGATGTCTTTTTTTCTCATGTTTTTGCTACCACTGAGTCACTCTTAATGGATACTTCAGTTCTGAAAAGGAGTGGAGGAGGCTGTGCCGTGGAAGAAAATTGCTGTCTCCATTAGTAAATGTATTTGAGCCATCAAATTGCTGCTGTTTTCTTCCATGTGAAAGCTTGTGGCTGTCATTTAATGTAAAGAAAAACAGTCTTTCGTACCACAGAAGAAACACTCTACTGGACAGTGGTCCACAAGGCTGCAAAATTGACTTCGGTTATCACTGAGAACTTCCGTGGCATTTCTTTCTGTTTAGGCAATGCTGTAAAAGCAGTCCAGATGACAAAAAGGAGGAGTTGTGTTGAGGTCTGGGGAGTTACTTTGGCTCTTTTCCAATGCACTGCTAGTCCTGAATTTGTTATTTATATTGAAGAACTGCATTTGCTTTAAAAGCTCAATTTTACTGCATTTAAAAGCTATTGAATCTTGTTTCCTGCACTTTGTTTACTTAATAATCCCTATACAAGAATCCATGATTCTGCCTGGGTAACTTGCTGTTCTCTTCCAAGAAATAAATACACCTTTTTTTATTATTATTTTTGAGATTCACATGCTGGGTTGGAGCACGGTTCAGTGTAAAGTAGTACCCTGGCGTTTATACTGTGCTCGCAATGTCTCCTCAGATGAGGGCTAAGCATGGTGTGCTCACTGTTACATAACTTTGCAAAAAGTTTCAATTCAGGGAAATTCTGCTGCCGTGAGAGAACAGGAGCATCAGGAATGTTCTCTCCTGCTTAATGAAAATGTGGCTTTTGGTGACTAGTACGTTTAAAAAATAGCAGATTGTGAGTATGCGCTCATTGATGGAGTCCAACTTGAACATCACAGCGATGTTCAGGGCAGCAGGTCCTGCTGTTTGCTGCAGCCCGGGGAGGATGGATGTGGCTCTGGTAGCAGCAGGCTGGTACAGCACATGTGTGGATGCTACCAGAAGGGATTTACAGCCAGCCAGTGTTTTGTTTTGAGTAACCCTTAAAAGACTGCATCTGAAAAATTGCCAGCATGGCTAAATAGATCGGTTCCTGTCAGCGGGAGAGACAGCTGTTCGTTTGGCTGCATCTGCTTCATTTGGCTGTGCAGGTCATCCCGCTGAACAGAGTGGGCTCCTAAGACCTACCTGTGGAGAAGAGAGGCAGGTAGGACAACGTGCACTGTGTCAGAAATTCTGTTCATCTTTTGGCATTATGGAAGTGGCCTTGCCTTCTGGATGTGGTGGAGGGGTAGGCTGCTAGTCTAACTTTTGTACCTTTGCCATTTCGCACATAGCCCCTCTGTTTCAGTCCTGAGGGATCCTCTGTGCTACAGAATGTTTCAGATTACTGTACCCTGCTACTAGCACTAGCCAAAGCTCCCCCTCGCCCCCAATATATATTACTGTGAAAATATGGATAAGAAGGTAAATTAAAGGTTGGGAAAGTCAATGTTGTCTGAATATCATTAGTCCTAGTCTCTCTAAGCAACATGTATCCATTCTCTGCCTTTTTGCCCACTTTTAGGCTCTGAGACTCCATGGAAAGCCCATCTAGAAGCTGCTGCAGATCTAAATGGTCTTAGCTAGATGTGCTTCTAGGTCATTCTCATTCAGCAGCATCCTCAGAGCAAGCTTTAGTTCTGTTGTTTCAATTTTCTCATCTGTAGCTTTAATCCAGTGCTCTTTCTTTAATTGCATCCTATATACACTTGTCCTTTGAGTCCCACAGCTCTCCCCCTCTCCAAGTTTAGGGTCTCAGTTGTTTGCACTGGTGTGCAGGAAACTCTGTGAATGATTTAATTTTGTCAACTGAAGGTAAAGAGACAGTAAAAACATACACCACAGCACAAAATGTTCTCTAATCACTTATTTGACAAGTGCAGTTTAATTATTTAGCATAGCTTGTAAAAGTAATGAAGTCGTAGTAACATGAGACTTAACACACTCCTATTAATTTTTCCCTGAGAGGTGGGAAAAGACTGCTATATTTTTGTGTGCAAACTGAGAGCATGCAAACTAAGGAGATTTGACTGAGAATATGTAAAAGGGGCTGGAACCTTTCAGTGCTTCTTAATAGTTTCGCTAATAGGTAGTAAATCCAAGAGCATCCCACAGTTAGACAAGATCCTGCCTGTGTTGGCAAACCAGAAGATGCCGTCTGATGCTTTGCCAAAACAAAGCAGAGTTTTCTTGGCCCAGCTGTACTTTTATTGAATGTGTAACTTAGTAAGAGGAAAAGCTGTAAGTCGCAGCCTTGCTGAAGTTGTATCATTCAAAGTAATTTTCTGCAGCATGATAGATTTCATGTTGCTACAAAATAAATATTTAATCAACGCTAATATTTTTTATTCCCTCAGGCAGCGAGAGATGTAGAAGTTCTAACATTTTACTCAAGTAAGTGCAAATGCAATCTAGCAGGAAGTTCAAAGTAAAATGCATGTATATCCTAGAGTTGTTTATTTTAAATGGATTTTAGGTGCAGCCTGCCGGGACTGATGGCTGATTTTGTTCGTGACAGAGAACAGTTTATCTCCAAGTTAAAAAGACCTCCTCCCCAAAAAAAGGAAAAGAACCCAGAAAGATAAATGTAAACTGAACTGCAAGCCAGCGTGCTTGTTTGATTGATTGGAGTTGTATGGCACTCTAGATCTGTTAAAATTACACTGAAAAAAAAGGAAGAAATACAGCCTCAAATGCTTTGCTTTTCAGTCACAAAGCTGCCTCAACCATGCCAGTCCAACTCAGTGACTGAAGGGGACTGTCTAGTGACTGTCCAGAGTCACACTTACTGGTTAGTTTCTAATTCCTTAATCTTACATGATGTCCTGGGCTCTCTATTCAGGAGCTTCACTTGTGTAGTACAAAAGGATATTGTGCACAGGGAGTATTTCTTATCTGAGCTGCTCTGTGCAGAGCAGCAGCAGAGTTTGGCCCTTGGAGGGCACGAGCTCTGTGTGGGCTCTGGGTACCACTGAAGTCAGAGTGCAGTTGCGGGGTCAGAGACGACTTCCTACGAAAGCCGCAGCTCCCACAATCTTCATCAGACAGGAGGACGGGAGACGAGTACTTAAATTTCTTGTTCCTCCTGTGTTTTCACTTGGGATGATTTTGTTTGCGGAGGGAGCAAGGACTAAATGGAACGTACTGTATTTTTCCTTCAAATGTGAACTGCTGACTGAGGCTCCTTCTGCTGTTTTGCCTTTCTACTCAAGAGGCAGTAAGAGCTCTTCCTCAGTACCTTCATGGGCAGACCTGTATTTGTAATGAATCAGTCTTGAGACAGTCATTGTACTTGCATTTAAGAAAACTTTGAGGACACAGCTGCTCATTAATGCTCTCTCTCTTTTGATCTGTTAGAAACTCGTTCGCATCCTTCTAGCCATCAGCATCTTTCATTGTCCTTTCACAAATTAATTTAAAAACCAATTATCCCTTCTTTGATTTAATAATCACAGACCAAAACCAGAGGTAAAGGTAAAATAATAAAATTTCAAGGAAGGAAATTGTATGTTCTGAACTTAGACTTGAAGTGCATGTGCTCTTCACAGAAAGGCAGCAGGTTTCCATAAAGGTCACCCAGAAACCAAGGAAAATGTTCTCTGCCACGTCTTGACTGTCACCACGAAAAGAAGTACTGAATTTTTGCTGACTGTGAGGATGCCAGGTTAAAACGTGTCATAGTCATTTAGTTCTAGTAGATTTGTAGTACTGAGAATCCTATTGAGCAGTTACGACAAGTTTTGACATTTCTGACTTCCTTTATATTAAGATGCTAACCATACACACCATTAGTCTTCTCACCCCCTGACTGGGGCTGATTCAGAGTGCCTTACTTTTCACAGTTACAGGGCAGGTTTGTAAAATGTAAAGACATACAGGATAGTAACAAAATTCAGCGCAGATCCACTTTAAAATACAATGCCAGTACTGAGCCATCAAGATTTCCGAATAAGTAGCCACAATGCAGATGTTCGCTAGCTCTGAATTTCTTGATATAGGAAGTTATGTTTTTTCTGGCCAAAATTCCATGTCTGAAAATGAACTGATTGGAAAATGCTGGGATTTATAGGAAGAGCTCCAGCTTGGCTGGCAGCAAAAGCTAAGTGAAAATGGCAGGGAGTGCTCACTTCTTTCAGCAACCTGTCCTCAGTGGGAAAATGGCAGGCTGACCCTGGTGCATTCCTGCTCTGTGTGGGTAGATTCGATGTTCTGTGTTTCCAAAAGTTGTCTAAAGGTAAAGCTTTCACATATAGGAGGAGACAGAGGTTAAACATGAGACTGCTGTAAAATGTATTAGCATTCATAATTCTGTTTAAATTTTATTATTCCTTGCTTCCTTGAAATAAAATTAAAACAGAACCTGCAGTGATTTCTTGTTCTTATGGGATCCTAAATACTGGTTCTGACTGACATAGTATCACACTCATTGTATCAAAACCTTTTAGATCCTCTTAACTTTTTCTGCCTTCCTTAGAATGCCAGCACGGTTTGCTCCAGCTAATTCTTAAATTAAGTGGAAATTACTGAAATGGGAGTTATTTGAAGCTGCAGAATGATTTTACACTCATGCTTATGCAATGAGCTAGAGCGGCACAGCTGACCAGAAAATAGTCCTTAATTCACAATTTCAGCCTGTTTTTCACTTCAGCGGCTTTTTAAATTTCCCTCTAGTCTTTATGCATCATTTTCTGTGGTTTAACTGGAATTCTGAGAAGAGAAAGGAATGAACCGTGGACATGAAGGAAATGTGCAAGGCCTGATGAAGAGAGAGGTTTTGTGTAGGAGAGGGGCATGGAGAAAACAGTGCTGTAAGAACGGTTTGATCAGAATGCTTGCGATGGTGAAGTGACATATAGGAAAAATTAGTTTAACTGAGAAAGAATGCATGTCAGGAGAGATGCGATTTATTGGACTGGAAAAGTCTTCCTCAAGGACAGCAAGTGGCATAATTTTCCAAATAAAGTGTCCCTATTCTTTGGGAATTCAGAAGCTGATTGAATAAGCACTAGAAAATACCACTGTACAATCTGCACTGCTGGAGGTGAGCAGTCTCTGAGCAAAAAGCCTTTTCTACCTCCATAGTCTGACTTGCTTGAGACAGCTCCGTGAGTCTGGTTCAGACTTGGGATAAAATCATAAGGTATGTTTTCTCTCCTCTCTCTCTTTTTCCCCTAAATGTTATTATACTGCAGCTTGGCTCTGTCCACATAGGCTGGAGCAGACTGTGTTGTAACTTGCTTTAGCCGCCGCTGAATTTAACAGCTTTTGGCTTTGTAAGCAATGCCTTAGGAGAACTCTTGCTCATCTGTTCCCTGAGCCAAAGGAAAACTCCTCCAGTAGCTTTCCCAGTGTTTTCTCTGGCTGGAACACATAGTTACCAATTGCTAGGTGAAGATACACTATCTTTAATCATCCTTTATTTTTGTATTTTCAGTTTGTCCAGCTGACATATTCTAAGACATCCACTTTGACTAGAATGGTGAAAGAGCCCTTTCACAATGGATTTTTTTTTTTCTTTTCCCTGTACCCCATGTAATTAAATTCTCCCACTGGTGGGAAAAATGCTTTTCTTTGATGTAAATGTGTGGCAAGTTGTTGAATACTGAACCAGTCAGTTACATTTCCCTGCTAAGCATACTTCTTTGAATATTTTTCATAACAAAAGGATTTATCTGTGGAATCTTGTTCAGAAATTTCTTTACACGGGTTTCCTAGCCCTTCACGATTAGCTCTCAGAAAATCTGATCCTATTGACATTTAATCCATTGCTAGAAATATGTCCACTGGGAACTTCTTGAATAGGATCGCAGCAAACATTTGTATTGTATTTTGCAAGTACAAATCAGTAGCAGATATTTGCATATTTATTTGTTGAATTTCAACTTCCACTTCAGGTTAGATGAGACATAAACAATTACATAGCACCTCTGGCAAAGAATTAGTCTAAAAAGCAAGTCAAAGTGACACTGGGAATTCAGAGGAAGATTTATACAGTTTTAGAAGGAACTGTGAAAGGCTTGTGCTTTGTTTTATCTCCATAAATTTTATATCAAGTATGGAATTAATGATGTAGACTTTTGCTCTGATATATGTTCTTTGTTGTTTTACTCTACTTTCTAAAAAATATTCATGGCAGCAGTGGTTAGAGTCAGGGACCGTGCCTTGGTCTGCATCATTAAGGGAAAAAATGACCCTAATTTATGCCAGCTAAAAGAGTCCTGGTTTTTTGCCAGGGTCCATGGAGCAGTCTCCGCACTGTACGTTGTAACGGAGGCCACAGATAAATGTGATCTGCCAGAAAGGTGTTAATAGGTTTTCTGCAGCTAGTTCAGGTGAGGCTGGTGCAGTCAGGTGAAGTGTGAGACCTCCTGTACCACCGACCTGACTGCTGGTGATACACAGCTGGAATCTCAGGGACATTTTCTGGCAGGAAATGTCTAGCAGTTTCAGACTTCATGGTGGTTTTATGATGATGCAAGGGAAAACAACTCCTTCAAACTCATTTTCACTTAGGTCCTAAATCAGTTTTAGGCAGAGGTCTGCCAAGGTCAGTAGGCCAGGTACAACAGCATGCTTCGGTGACCTAGCAGAGGAAATACCTGTTTGGATGTATTCTTGGCCTGCTTCATTTTAGGAAAATCACTGCGGAAATTATGAGAGAAAATTAATGTAATTAATTATAATTAGTATGGTGTTTATAGTGGATACACGTTCCAAAATCTTTAACAACAGTGAAGGAGACTTCATAGCTTTCAGGAACTGTAGATTTACAGGAGCAATTAGATCACTTAGCCCAACCTTGAGTATCTTTTGAACTTGGCATTTACTGTCCCTTTGCATCTTTGAAAATTCTCCCAGTTATTGACAATTAAATTTGATGCCTGGATGCCTGTTTATATGAAAGCAGTCGGCATACTCTTTCTGTTTGTGTCTTAGTGTGCCTTGTTTATTTAGCAGAATTGCTGGATTTTAAGTTCTGGAGATAAACCAAAGCATTAAGGGCACGAGGCTTTCCTGCAGTTCATTGCATGGGTGGATATGTAGGAAAGCCTTGCACTGAAAATGAAACTGATAAACTCCCAATTCTCAAAACAAAGTACTATTTTTATTATATAATAAAAAAGTTCAGATGACACCCTGCTTTGTACTCTGTTCCTACACATCCACGTGTCCTTTGAAGATCTGTCCTTATTATCTGTCTCATAAAATCTGTGTTGTTTCAAAGCAAAAAAACAATAAAGTGCAGTTTAGATTGTGTGATCCAACTCCGTAATATAGTTTCACGCTTTGATGGGAATAATCAAGAGCTGGAGTGTGTACTTTGATTTACAAAAAGATAGCCTTGTTAAATGCTTGAACTGTATTTTTTTTTTAGCCCCATGCTTCTCCAATCATTTCCAGTTTTGCAGAAAGCTCCAATAATTATGCTCTGCATCTGAGGTTCATGTAAACTTTTTTCCTCCTACTTCACAAGCATGAGGAGTTATGTCTTGGTACCTAGCCTTTTACCAGAAAATGAAGATTACTCACACTGGACTTACTGATCTCTGACATGAAACTCCTCCCAGTACTTCTTTCATTTTCTTCTATTTAGGTAGGCATCTATTTTTCTTTAAGTTGTAGTAAAGCTTCATGTACAAGAATTCCTGCCCTACATTCTAATTGCTTTTTCTTCTTTTCCTTTTTCTGGTGATTGCAGGACCTATTTGCAGTTGTCAGTGGATTAAACTTCTTGTAGCTGAAGGATATGAAGGAGGTTCTCTGCCTTTGGTCGTAACTGGAGCCTTTCACCTAAGAGAGCTTAGTTCAGGCTGGGCAGATAACTTCCTTTCACATGTGGGCAAAAATGTAAAAGTCAGTGGCCAGAGGAGCCAGCGTTTAATGAACATTTACGAGTCTGGATGGATTTTGTCTGGGCTGTTTATTTTTCCTTGAAGGCAGAGACAAGGAAGGATGTGCAATGATGCAGCACTGAATGAAGGGTAGCAGAGAAGACACTGAGACTGGATGCAGGAACAGAAGATTTACTTTCTTCAATGTTACCTGATAGGATCTATTTTTACATAGAAATACCACCTGACAGAAGTCAGGAGAGAGAGTATCCAAGTAGTTTAGGTGCAGCTAGAGGCAGGGAGCTAAAGACATGAGGGAAAAGAAGAAGCACTTGAGGTGATCTGAATGCACAGCTGTATGTAAAAATAGTAGTTGGAAGGGACAGGTCTTTGAGGAAGCTGACCACAGATGCATGTGGCTATAATCACAGTGTAGAGACTGGCAATAATTAGTGGTGGAGTAATCAAGTGAAAGACTGATTTGTTATGATGGAGAACTCAGGAGAAAAAGGGAGAAACAGATGACACCAAAGAAGAGTGGCACCAGAAAAAAGGAGGGTAAGATGGTGTACTGGGTTTGCGTGGCAAGATTTTGGTAGCAGGGGGGTTACAGGGGTGGATTCTGTGAGGAGCTGCTAGAAGCTTCCCCTGTGTCTGACAGAGCCAATGTCAGCCAGCTCTAAGACGGGCCTGCTGATTGCCAAGGCCGAGCCCATCAGTGATGGCAGTAGTGCCTCTGGGATACAATATTTAAGAAGGGGAAAAAAAGTTGCTGTGGGCACAGAAACTGCAGCCGGAGAGAGGAGTGAGAACTTGCAAGAGAAACAACCCTGCAGACACCAAGGCCAGTGAAGAAGGAGGGCGAGGAGGTACTTCAGGCACCAGAGCAGAGATTCCCCTGC
>VYZV01031077.1:15906-43360 GCA_013401275.1 Pandion haliaetus | reverse complement strand
ATGAAAAATACTGTAAACGAGTTTACAATTGCTCTATTTTTGACTGCTGGATGAGGCATTAGTTTCTCCACTGGCACAGAGGAGTGAGAGTTCCTTGTGTCACTAAGGCAGTTGATGTGTCTGAGCTTCTATCGCAATTGGGCCATGTATGAGCAAAGGGCTCTGCAGATATTGTGACAAAACAGTGACTACATATACATTTTTAATGACTGCCAATTATTGTAAGTAGAAGATGTGGAACTAGTGTGATGGCAACTGGAAACAAAGAAAGAAACTAAATTTTCAAGCCATTTTGATAAATCAGATACCCCAGCTAGCAAGAGAGGAGGGACAGACAGAGATGAAATCCAGGAGGCTTTGGAGAAAGGAGATAAATGATTGTTTCAGCATTAACTTTGTTTTAAATTTGCTTTCTCACAGTCATCTAACTACTAAATACTGTGTTCTAGTTCACTAGCATTTATGGTTTGTTTTTAATTTGTAAAGCTGTTTGGTATTACATAATTTTTAGCAGCTGTATTCTTGACATGTTGAAGTTTAGGCTTTAATCTTACAGGGAGCTACAATAAGAAATAGGTTTGAAACCAAATAGCTCAATCTTTGCTAGTGCTCTTGCATTTGTCATTTCATGGCTGTGTTTGGAGCCATGAAATAAAAGGTGAGACTTCAAGAGTAAACTGTGTTAGCAAGATTGCGTCAGAAATGCTGGAAATCTTTCAGAGATTGTAGTAGCAATAACTTGCATGCTCTTAGCGTGTTTTGAGAAATACAAAATGCTTCAAAAATACTGATACTCTTTTTCAGAATACTAAGAAGAAACGGATGGAATAACTTGAACTTCAGGCACTGAGCTAATTTCCAGACTTATTCAGTGTACATTAGGTCATTAGGCAGAAAGCTACTTTGTGTAACAATGCGTTTAATGTGTACTTACCATAAAAGCTATTTCCTGTTATTCTGTAAAACCTATTAGCTATTTACCAAATACCATATTTCATGTCTGTGTGATTTCTTATTTCATCATGCAGCATAAAAAAAGGGAAATGGCAATCATATAAATTATTATCTTGATAAATACATCATGTACTTTACAGTATTACATTCTTTTCTAATAGGGATTGGGGCACACCTTTAGTTTATCTCGGAGATACTTATTAACCAGAGGCCCTAATTTTTTCTCTGGCAGACTCATGCCTTCAGATATTTTGTATAATATGTTTCTGTGCGTGTGTGTGTGTGTGTATTGATTTCGGTTTTATTGTATATGTAATATGTAGTTATTCTGCATTCCAAGTGTAACAAAGAAGATGTATTTCCCCACTACTTTTCTTTTTGCCTGCTGTCTTATATTACTCTTGTTCCGGGGATATGATATTTTATAAGAGATGTTCCTGGAATCTCATCTAGTTCTTGAAATTAAGGAGAGTCCTGAAGCTTCTGGCCAGCAGCTGAATTAATTCAGCCTATGAAGGATGCATGTGATTTTTTATTGTCCTAAATGTGTGTGCATTATTTAGAGATGGCTCTTAATGTCAGAGGTTATAGTATTTCCCAAGTTGTGGGCATGCCTCTCTCCCCGTCTGCCAGTTTAGTTTACAGACAGGAGGGAGGATTGCAAATTCTCTGCAGTTGCAGCTGTAGTAAACAGAAATCCATGCAAATAATTTTCATTGCAAGTGTATCCGACGCAAACACTTGAATTACCAAGGAGTATGAAATTTTATTGCTGAGCAATGAACTGCCTCCGTTACATAAACTTGTAAGAAACATCATTTGCGCTGTAAGCATCAGGGTTAATAACTGTTATACTGCTCCAAATATATATTATAAAGAAATACTGTAAGATGAAAATCTGCTATCAGTTCTCAAACTGTATACATATGTATATAGAGCTAGGTGGGGATTAGAAAACGAAGGTCTAAGGTAATCAAGCACTAATGATTTTGAGTATGAGAAGGCCACAAGTGTTCACAAGTTGTTTCAATACTTAGTTGTCCATCCTGTTATAATACGTGTGCCCTTTTTTTGGTCCACATTTGACTAGTTTCAACTTTCAGCTTTTGTTTGTTGAAGAGCCATCCACTATTGAAGGACTCATTCATCTGTAAATCCTTATGATGTTTTCAAGTCAGGTCTCTGCTTCTTATTTGAATGATTGAGTACAATGGAAACTATCGCTGAATTTGCTGACTGTTTTATCCTGTACCACATTTTTCAAAGATACTTATCTGAAAGACAAAACCAAGATGGTTTCGATTAGCTCATCTTCCTTTTAAACACACAAGCTTGTTTCCCCAAAAGACTCTAAAGAGCTACACACAGAATAGAAAGTGTACTTAGTTTTTTGTTGTATTTGGCATCAGTGCCTTGACAAATGCAGTCATCAGGGGGACTATATTTGTGCAATTATATCTGAGTGTTCCATGTTGCTGTCATGTGGCTGTTCCACAAAAGGTCAGCTGAAGAGCCACTGCACCAAAACCACAACTTTCCCAGGCAATGATCAGTGATAATTCTGTTTTGAGCAGAGGCAAGGAAACCATGTGGTTTGCACTCTGAAAGTTTGTATATAGCGCTGTTGCTTCAGGGCAGTGTGCAGATTTGAGGGTTTAAGAGAAAATAAGATTCTTAACGTAGAAAAACTAGGATTTCTATTGAGAAATTCTGTCACGATATCACTTATGCAGGTTTACCAAATTTCAGAAAGTTGCATTAATGAGGAGGAATTTTTTATTTTTGAAGTTACTTGGAAAACTTTTTTGTTTGCATGTGGTAGGGAGGCAAAAATAACAGCTGATTTCTGTTAATATTAGTTTTTTGGTATGATTATGATTTGTGTTTATTTTTATTATGCCCAGAGGAGACATCCTCTATTCTTGTGGTATTGCTATCTTTAAGTAAACTAAAAATATACCATACCTGTGCTCCATCTGAAATGATTTCCATTCCCTGCTCTCCAGAGATTGAGATTTTGCCTTCAGGAGAGTATTTTGATGTCTCTGTTCATACCTATTTGTTGTTATGTGCACAGTTGATTTTTCTGTGTTTTGTGGAGTTTTCTGTGTGAAACAGTGGTTTGTGTTGCTGCTTCTAGTGGAGGAGCATTGGCATCACTGTGTTTGTCTCAGAATCACTTGTGGTTGATATCAGCTAATGGGCAGTGAACCATAACCAGAAGGTGCAATAAGCTCCATAATTAACAGTCGTGATTTGTCTCTGTGAGAATCTTAACCTAAATTAAAATAGTCAAAAGATACTTTATATCAAATTCAATAGTGTTCTTCATCAGTGGATGACATGATCTAGTTATGTATTTTATGACTTTGTTTTGCAGGATCCATTTCCTGAAAATATGAAATGTCTTTCTCAGGCTAGAGTAATTTTCCTTCCAACTATTATGGCTGAAGTTACTACATGTTTTTAGCACGTAAGTAAAGTAATGTTGATTTTTCTATTGAATTTTTGATAAATATGTTTGTTTTCTCTCTGTAAAACACTTTTATTCAAACTTTCTATGCATGAGTGTTGTATGAATAATAAATAAAGAGGCTATCGAATAAGTCAGTATACAAATATCAGAATTAGATTTACAGATACACCAGTTGACGATAGTGACTTATTTATTTGTTTGAAATTTAAATTCCTTTCCCTCTTGTATCCGTCTGGTATCTTGTGTCCATCTGTTGTGGTTTAACCCCAGCCAGCAACTAAGCACCATGCAGCTGCTCTATCACTCCCCCCCTCAGCTGGACAGGGGAGAGAAAGTGTAATAAAGGGCTTGTGGGTCGAGATAAGGACAGGGAGAGATCAACTTGACCAATTACCGTCATGGGCAAAACAGGCTCGACTTGGGGAAAATTAATTTCAACCAGAGCAGGGTAATGAGAAATAAACCCAAATCTTAAAACACCTTTCCTCCACCCCTCCCTTCTTCCCGGGCACAGCTTCACTCCCAGATTCTCTACCTACCCACCCCGCGGCGCAGGGGGATGGGGGGGTCCCTCCCATGGGAGACAGTCCTCCATGAACTTCCCCAATGTGAGTCCTTCCCATGGGCTGCAGTTCTTCACAAACTGCTCCAGCGTGGGTCCCTTCCATGGCTACATTCCTTCAGGCACACACTGCTCCAGCGTGGGCTCCCGACAGGGTCACAAGTCCTGCCAGAAAACCTGCTCCGTGGGCTCCTGTCTCCACAGATCCGCAGGTCCTGCCAGGAGCCTGCTCCAGCGTGGGCTTCCCACGGGGTCGCAGCCTCCTTCAGGCACCATCTGCTCTGGCGTGGGGTCCTCCNCCTCCTTCTTCACTGACCTTGGGGTCTGCAGGGTTGTTTCTCTTACATGTTCTCACTCCTCTCTGGCTGCGGTTTCTGTGCCTGCTGCAACTTTTCCCCCCTTCTTAAATCTGTTATCCCAGAGGCTCTACCACTATCACTGATGGGCTCGGCCTTGGCCAGCGGCAGGTCCACCTTGGAGCTGGCTGGCCTTGGCTCTGTCAGACACAGGGGAAGCTTCTAGCAGCTTCTCATAGAAGCCACCCCTGTAGCCCCCCCCCACTACCAAAACCTTGCTACACAAACCCAATATACCATCTTGTGATTTTAGCCAATTACAGACATAGTATCTTAAAGATACAGGTGTATCTTAAAGGGGGATGTAGTGAGAAGGATTAGGTTTTCAATGATCTGAGTTTCAGACTTCTCTTTGTGTAGTAGGGGGTGTCTGGACAGTGAGCTATTGAGGGAAGGTCCTAATCAGATAGGAGGAGGAGGGAAAACATGCTGAATTTGTTGGGAACCTAAATAGCAGTCTCATTTGTATAAATGGGAAAAATAGGAGGAGAAACCTTGTATGAACCCTTCTCCCTCTAAGACAGAGGCACATGTTGTGTGTCTGTTATCCCACTGAATATAGGAGAGACAGATTTCTAGGATTAGACCGAAAGAGTATTTCTCAGTAGATAGAAGCTAACAGATGAGACAGATGGGTAGAATTTGAGGATAAGAGGGTCATGCAATGTGCATGAACTATCAAATGCCTTGATATCTTTAATGACCAAATTTATCTGATCAGTAATTTAAAGTATCATCTAGTGTTTAGAGTTATGGCATGGTCACAAGATATATTTAATTATGCAAAAATCTGTTAAGCTCTGGACATCTGCACACTCTTAGTCATTAGACTAATGGTGATGTACTAATGCTACCAAGAAAAATATTTTTCTTGTGCTCTGGCAACAAAAAGAAGAGTGCTATACTTTGCAATTAATGGAAGAGACAGATCCATGTCAAGAACATGATGACTAAATTACAGAGTTAGTAATTTCTGTAACAAGCATTGTCTTTTTGTTGTTAAACTTCAGCTTTTTGTTTTCTGTTTTTATTATACTGAGGAATAATGAATGAAACCGGGAAGAAAATAATGTTCTTACTATGAGGCTAGTTTTCTGCTGCCTCCCCCCTTTTTAAGAAACCGCCTTCCTAGTAGGAGAAAGTAAATTTTACATAGTAACAAAGAAAAGTTACTTGTCTAATTTTTTTGCTCTTAGCTGCAAGTCCTAAGGCTTTCTTTTAACAGCTACAGATAAAAATCTTGTTGTTTCCCAAGCCTTCCTCTTTTCTGATTACAGATATTACAGTGTGCAAAAAGAGCAGAGGAGTGCAACTCCTTTCACTCTTTTCTGTCTTCACTCCCAGTGCCCTGTTTTTCACAGGGATGGCTTGATGAAGAAGATACAGCAGAAAAAATACTTACAGGTAAGGATCTTTTTTCTATTTAGTGATACTGGTTGGTACAGCATTATATATGTGGCTGCCTTTGACCGTAGCAGATGAAGTGCCATTATAGAATGATGCTTTCCTGATCTTTAAAATTCTGCTCTCTTAATTGAACTTGTCTTGAGAACGTACTATCGCTTTCTGGAAAAATAACTTACACTGGAACTTAAAATGGCTTATTGTTTCTTGCATCACAGAACACTTAGTGTTTTATTTCTTTCAAACCATCTTTAGTTGTTTCATTTGCTGATGATACCTATCAAGCAAAGCATTTGATCACAATTGTTTTTCTATTTGCATGCATTAGGGCTGCCTGGCTTTTAAGGACAGCATAGTTCCTTCAGTAGAATTCTTGCAGCAAAACCCATGGTCACTCTCTTATCAACAAGAAAGATGATAGGAAAGATTTATAATCTACCCAATAGAGTAAAAAAATTTTTGGACAGTAATGGGTTCTGTTGATGTAACTATAAGAAAAATAATTTTACTTAGCAATAGGGCTTACCATGAATGTATACCTGTTACTATCCAATACCTGTTGCTAGCATGCTTTATACATATCTTTTATTTAAATAAATACAAGCCATTTCAGATATGAGGATAAATGTTGTTGTTTTTATTTTGCTCAAACGAGGTTTGTATGTTTTAATGGGAGTTATAGCATAATGTGATACTGAATGTATTTTGGGCTCTGATCTTGTATGTAAGAGATAGTATATTTGACTTTGAGATTTTGTCTTTATAAGGTATAATGAACATACATCATAGCCTGGGAATAACAAAAAATAAAATTAAGGAATGAAAGCCAGTAATATGTAACTCTAATTTCACCAAAAGCTTTTAATGAAGGGCAAATTTTGTGCCAATATTTAATATATGCTGGAAAGTTCAGCTCGTCAAAACCTCAGAATGAAATGTGAAACAGGACAGCTTTTGCTTTCTAAGAGTTTTACATATATATTTCTGATTAAACAAAAAAACCCCTTTGCATTTAATAAATGTAACTGATTTCCAGCAGAAAGAAAATAATTGATTAATATTTAGGTGATTATTCTTCAAAAGTATCACCCATGCACTTTTTCCTTTTTTACAGTGTTCCCAGTGAGATCACAAAGTTTCATTTATTGCTGTCAGAAGAGCAACCAAGCTCCTCCTTCCATCCCTCCTCCAGGCATCTCAATACAAAAGAAAACTTTCTGCATGGGAGCTAGCTAGGGAGATAGGATGTTCTTTTGAACAGAATGGTGAAGGTGAGAAATTGAAGACTTTCTGTCTCTCTGAAGATACAAGCTAGCAGAATTTAGCTTAAGAAAGCAGGGTGAAGGTTTTTATTTTGAAGGGGATGTTGTAAGTATTTTGGTTTTGCTAAATATTTGTATAATATGAGAAATCTTAATTGCTACTTTTCTTAATTTAAATCTATGTAAGTTTGATCAAGATATTCAGGGAGGTATGTATGCAAGTGTGTATATATATAAAAAAACATGTGCACACGTTTTTAAGTCTTAGATGTGGTTTTATTTTAGGTACAGGTAGCATGTACATAAGAAACAGTGCCTTTAATGTAGAACTACTATATTGCTGTAAACATGTTGCTCTTCCTATAGTTTACATGTGGCAATATAACATTTTACTAAACATCAATATATTTTTCATATTAATTACTGACTACTTTTTGTCTTGTTCTGTTATATTGGCTTATGCACATTAGTCCTCAAATTGGTTTTACTATGATGTAATCTGAGTTATACTTACCTTGACATAGTGGAGTTTCTTTACCTACACAAATCTGGAATGTTTTTCTCACAAAAATGCTGGTGAGTGATTTTTTTCAAGATGTTTAAGTAATGCATAGTCTAGCCTGTTGCATACATTTCTGATTTTGGAGGTAATGAGTGAATAGATATTATATTATATTGATATTGTGAACAACTTTGTATATTACATCTGTTAAAAAACCCAAAAAACAAAACCCCCCAAAACCCCCAGTAGTAGATATTCAGCCAAACACAAAGGTTTTTTTGGGGTGGGGTGTGAGTGGGAAGTGGAGAGTGGGGGACAAAGTGCTAGGTGGAGGAAATGGCCATGTATTTTAGAAACAGCAGTAGTCCAATAAAATGGTCAAGTTTGATTTTACAAAGGACTGAAATCTGTTAAAGCTCTTGATAATTATTGGTAGTTAAATAGAATGAAACGGTGATCAGAGAGAAGAAGTATTATCTCTTTATTGAAACAGTAGGTGATAGCAGGAGTTTTTTGCAAGGTATTGTACACATAGAAAAGAGAGAATTCCTAGCCTATTTCATAAGTTGTTGCTGTGAGCTGCTTTCTCATTTTTTCTTGTTCCAGATGAGCAGATGAACAGTGGTTCACCTGATAGAAAAATATTTGAGCTACATATAAAATAATGTTTTGCTTCCCTTTTTAATCACCTTTTTTGTGCAATATAAGTTATTATTTTTAATAATGGGCATTCATTACAGTATACATGTCTAGTGTACCCATGGGGATGATGAATTTGGAGATGCTTATAATATTCAGAATTTTCAGATCAGTGTCTCCTGTTGTATATGGTAAACTGTTTGAATGTAAAGTTTGAAATCTGAAATAGCTAATGCAGACCATTGGTTTTGCTGACACCCTGTTCTGCTCTTGTGGGTTATATAGAAAACTGACTCCAGAGTGTAAGAGGTCTGTGTTAAATAGTAAGGAAAGTTTTGGTAGCTATGGAATGATTCAATGCAAGATTGATACCTATATTTAGGTGTCTAAACGCAGCTGTTTGTGATCTAGGTGTTTAATCTCCCATTACAGTCAGTGGAGATTTAGTTAATGTCACTGGAGTTTTAGATGATTTTAAAGTAGCTGTCTCCCTTTGATCATTTGAATATCTCTACAGCCTTGATTCACTATTTATACCACTAGATATCCACTGACTGTAATGGGAGTTTAGGATGCCTTCTTCACATGCAGGACCTCAACAAAGATGTCTTTATCTACAGACTGTATCCAACCATAACATCTTTGTGTTTCTGTATATGTGGCTATATGTTAATATAAATCTGTATATTTTTAAGGTACTAAAAAAGCTACTGATTTTGTTGATATAGCTGAAAAGGCCATCTTGTTCCGTGAACCAAAATTGAATGTAATGTATGCACTTAAGTGTGGTTAAGTACTCCTCCATGAACTACTTGGAAATATCTGGTTCTGGATGTTTTGATATTATCATTGTCTGAACTGTGTAGAAGATTTATTAAAATTTTATTTTGCAAATGCCCACTTAAAATGAGTTTTGACAAATACACAGACAGGTCAAAACAAGCTTTTTGGAAATAACTGTGGATAAGTCCTGAAAAAGGAACAGGGCTCTGTCTAGAGCATAGATTTTAATAATTCTAGTCCTATGGTGGTGAATCTCATGGTAAGTATTGCTACATGTTTAATTCTTTTTTTTTTTTATTTATTCATTTTAAGATACTTCTTGACCTATGTTAAGCAAATAGTTATTTGATAACTGTGCTTTCAAACAAAATCGTACCACAGGGACACATTTTTATTCTTTATTCCCATGTGAAGAATCTATTAAATATACTAAAAACAAACTAAAAAGATAGTTTACCCTTTATTTTTTCAGATCCAGGTGCTCATGGGAAATACTCGGTGGGTGGCTATTGACAAGGGAGCAGACAGAAATAATTTGAGACTTAGAATTGGTTACAATACATGCTAGAACTAGATTGAAACACAAATAAGGACATTTTTCTATTTATATTGCTACTAGTTTTCCTATACATGTGTCGTGGTTTCAGGTCAGCTCAGTCGGTAACAAAGCACCACGAAGCCGCTCACTCCCCCCCCACCCCCTCGCCTGGCCACGTTGGGATGAGGAGAAAATACAAAGGCAGGCTCGTGGGTCGAGACAAGGACTGGGAGGGATCACTCCCCACTTATGGTCACGGGCAAAAGACAGGCTCAACTTGGGGAAGAAACAAAATCAATTGAATTTACTACAAATCAAAACAGAAACAAAACACAAGGGTATTAGGAAGGGAAACCAAACATCAGAACAGCCTCCCCCCACCCCTCCCGCCTTCCCGGCTCAGTTCACTACCGATGCTTTCTACCTCCTCCCCCCGGCGGCGCAGGGGAATCGGGGATGGGGGTTGAGTCAGCTCGCCACACATCGTCGTTGCCGCTTCTTTCCTCAGGGGGAAGATTCCTCTCTCGTTCCCTGCTCCAACGTGGTTCCTTTCCGCGGGCTGCAGTTCCTCACAAACTTCCCTGGTGCGGATCCTTTCCGCGGGCTTCAGTTCTTCCCGAACTCCCCTGGCGCGGGTCCTTTCCGCGGGCTGCTCTCCCGTCTCACACTGCTTCAGCGCGGTTTTTACCATGGGGTTACGGCCATCTTCGGGAGCTTCCGCTCCACCGTTCACCCCCCTGGGCTGCAGGGCCATCAGCCTCCTCAGGCTCCTCCTCCTCCCCCTCCACTTCCATGACTCCAGTATCGGCAGCGATGTTCCTCTCAGGTTTTCCCCCCCCACTACCGGTTCCCCTTCTTAAATATGTTTCCCAGAGGCGCTACCACCGTCACTCCCCGCCTAGAGGCGGGTCCGACATTGTCGCGCGCGGGTCCGACATTTTGGGGCAGCAAATTCTTCCAGCAACTTCTTAAAGGGGCCGCCTCTGTAGCCCCCCTCCCCTGCCACCAAGGGAAAACCGCGCCACACAAACCCATAACAACATGGAAAACTCCTCAAAAAATGCCCTTACTGACCTTGATAGTGTTTACTGAGCAGTTCAGTTAGTTTAAATTGCTCTCTTATGGACTGTTGACTATCTTATGGTCAATACTATGATTGCTGTTATCTTGCTGCATATAAAAGGAATTCTACATGCTTTTAGGGAGCTGAAAGGAGTTCTGAAATTCACATAAATGGAACCAAATTAAGGAGTTGCCTATAGGGCTTGAATTTGTATTTTGTTTTTCATTCTAAAAGTCTAAATCTGTTAGTTATCTCTAGTGATTAGTCATTACCCCAGTGAGCATTTTGTAATTTGTGTCTGTGAAACATTGTATTAATAGACTCATTTTTTGGCAGTACTTTGCTATTCTAGAGAAAATTGTCCTAAAGACAGCTTTTATCTTAAGAAATTTTTATAGATAATTGTACTGTAGTAGTGCCCATGTGTCCATTTCATTTAATGACTTGTTGGTCATCCCTTTCTAATATTTTGCAGATCATTTGTTCAGTAAATTTCATCAGTATATCTGGAATTCCTTAGGTTTTGACATAAAATGATTGTGTCATTTTCACAGTGCCCAAAGTCACCCTTAAGCCAGTTAGACTACCCTAGAACTGTGGCTAGCTGTGTACACTGAATTCAGTTCATCTCAAGATGAAAAAAATAAGTAATTTCCACTTTCATTTTAAAAAGAAAAAAGGTGAATTTGAAGACATATTTTTGTATCCCTGAGCCTGCTGAGAGTGGTCCTTTAGTAACTGAAGGTCCCACCAGTGTATTCGTATCTGTTACTGATGGACCGCTCTCTACTATAGGACCAGAGATACCAAAACCTATCCTAGGATTTGCAATTCTTAATTTAATTTAAATGGAAATTTCTTACATATCTGGTACTTGAAATTAACAGATATGGACTATAGCCTTGTATTTGCCTTCAGCAGCATGCTTTAGGTAGTGTATCGCTAGGATTTTCCCACACTAACTTGTATTTACACACCCAAGTTTGTCCTCCCAGGTTCTGGAAGAAATCCCATTCATAGAATCATTTAGTTTGGAAAAGACCTTTAAGATCATCAAGTCCAACCATCAACCATGCCCACTAAACCATGTCATGAAGTGCCTTGTCTACATGCTTTTTAATATCTCTAGGGATGGTAACTCCACCACTTCCCTGGGCAGCCTGTTCCAATACCTAACAAACCTTTCAGTCAAGAACTTTTTCCTAATATCCAACCTAAACCTCCCCTGCCACAACTTGAGGCCATTTCCTCTCGTCCTATCACTAGTTACTTGACAGAAGAGACCAGCACCCACCTCACTACCACCTCCTTTCAGGTAGCTGTAGAGAGCGCTAAGGTCTCCCCTCAGCCTCCTTTTCTCCAGGCTAAACAACCCCAGTTCCCTCAGCCGCTCCTCATCAAACTTGTGCTCCAGGCCTCTCACCAGCTTTGTTGCCCTTCTCTGGACACGCTCCAGCACCTCAATGTCTTTCTTGTAGTGAGGGGCCCAAAACTGAACACAGTGCTCAAGGTGCGGCCTCACCAGTGCCGAGTATAGGGGGACGATCAATTCTCTGCTCCTACTGGCCACACTGTTTCTGATGCAGAAAGTACTTTATTTCTGATTCACTAGTACTTTAGCTTACTTCTGAGAACACTTGTTCTGTAGCTTCTGTCCCAGAATTGTTTCCTAGAGAGACTTTTCTGTCCAGTGCAAAGACTGAAATTGTTTCTAAGGGTAACACTTTACCTTAGTGTCTTGACTTAAAAATTCAGGTAGTTCAGCAGCATATGATGAGGTGGCTGAGTTAGCTGAGCTTCAGGAATTTCGAGTAATCACTCTGTGTTTTCAAAATTTTTTAGTCATCTGTTATCACAAGTATTTTTCAGTGACATCTTCTTAGCTTCCTTTTTCCTAACCTAAGTCACAATCTGTAAATACTTGGCAGTTGATGAAAGCCCAGAAAGTCTCTTGTTCCATGTGAGCACAAGTACCTTGCTGGTACAGGTCTTCTGAAGAAATCCTCTCACATTGCCTGTGAATGTTTGTCCAATTATGACTTCTAGTCACTGCTGCTGAAGGAGATGTGTAGGGGTTTTCTTCTCTTGATCCGTGCTTTTGACAGATTCAGCCTTCAAAAAATTTGAAAATTTTTGAAAATTCAGCTCTCAAATCCTTAATACTAAAACAATGTTTGTATTTACTAAAACCATTTTCTTTGATTAATATATTAGAGTCAATGTAGTTACCTAAAAGCTCAGTCTCTCTGTTGTCCTTAAAACTGCTTTGAAGATAAAATTAATCTTCTTAGAGTTATTAAAAATTGAAAAAATAAAAGGGAGAATGTTGATTTTCACTTTGTCTTTTGAGCTTTGGATTGGAAATGGGTCTGTGTGGTTTTGCAAAGTAACAGTTCTTTGATTATATACTTCTGATTTGTTACTATGGTAAATTTTGATCTCTGAGTTGTGGTCCCTGATCAGATCTGAACTTGCTCATAAAGTCCCAGAGGAGGAAAAAGAAGAAACCAAATCCCCTAAACCAAAACAAAATCACTGCACAATCATTCTGGCTCCAGGCAGTTGCCTATTTTTTTTAGAGAAATATATCTATGTATTTAAAGAAGAGAGCTATAATTACAAGAGAGTATTGATTCTCTAACATCGTCCACATGTGAGCTCACAAAAGTGAAGTAGCCCAGCTGGACCTCAGGCAATCAAAAATGCAGAGTCTTTTAAAGACTCATTGGTGACCAAAAGTGTTTATTAGATGGGAGAAATTGGTTTTGACATGAGTCACAAAGGACAAGTCATCCTGTAATGGGTCAAAATTTTCTTCATCTTTTGTGGATAAGAATTGCAGTCATGTAAATTGCTGTCATCTGTAAATGATGTAAATCCAGGCACGAAGTCCTTAGTAAGTGAATAGTTACAGTGATTTGCCTTAAGTCACTTCAGTGCTTCTCATTACCTTGCCACCCTTCCCCTTTGTCAGTGATTTAAGATCAAGCAGAGTAATTGAAAATAAATTCTTGAAGGTACTCTCCTAATCCCCAGAAGAATTTTGCAGTATTTGTGAATATGTGAGAAGGTGAAGTTGCTTCATCATATTTACCTTTTCCTAAGCTGGTATGGGAGGCAGAATTGACCCATACCTGTCAGCATGAATAAACAAGTTGACTTGTATCAAAATCTGAGTAGTTAATAGTAATTAAATTTGTTTCTTCTGATGTGTGAAAAAGAGTAGTTATTAAAGAAATAGACATAACCAAGATCTCCATAAACAGCAGACACTCTGGTGCAGAGCCACAAAGCATTAAGGCACCTGCGAAATTCTAGGAGAGACGAATCTTCCTATTGAGATGCAGTCATGAGGAGGGCAATTCCAGATTTACTTGATATTTGGTTCGTAGTAGTCCTTTATGGTGTCTTTAGATTGTTTAAATTCTGCATAACAGTCAGTGGTAGTGGAGCTTCATGAGGGTTGATCAGTGGTCAGATCACCTCCTAGTGAAGTTTGTTTTGAGGAAGTGCAGGTCCCTGGCTTTTCTAGGCCCGTACGACAGGGGTGATCACAAGCAGAATTAAGCATAGCAGCTATCCCAGTTCTATCTCTGGTGTTACTGTAATTTTTTGAGAACTGTGTACTAAATGATTCTTAATTACCAAGTCTTGGTGTGAAAGTATGCAGGACTCATTGTAAGCAAAGTTATTGAAATAATATCAAGCAGCACGCTACACTTTGTAGTGTGATGCATCATACCTTTTGTAGGCTTGTGATAAGTCATGTCGAGGTAAATTAATTTCAACAGATGTCTTATAAAAACTTCAGGAAATCTGGAGGTATATTTGGAACTCAGATGTTTCTCAGGCACTGCGTCTTGGTTTTGGCCTCGATTTAGAAAAGTTTGTAATACAGGTTGTTATTTAACATCAATGCAAACACTCTTTCATCAAACCACGTATGGTAAAGCCTTAGTTGTGACCACATTTTCATTTGCTACTCAGCAAAATTAGAAAAAAGCCTCATGAGCAGAGCTTTTGAGACATAACTAGATGACATGATGGAAAGAGTTAAGAGTCTGAAGAACAGGAAGAGCAAACATGAGTAACAACTCACCAGAATCAGAGGAGAGCAAAGCTCGAGACCGGTAAGGTAAAACCTGCCATTTCTTGTGTTGTATTTACTGCAAGCCATAAATATCTCCTTGAATGTACTCAAAACTCAGCTGGACAAAGCCTTGAGCCAAATTCAGTGCCGGCCTTGCTTTGAGGAGGGGATGGATCTGATGAGCCTCAGGGTCCTTTCCAATTAGACCTTTTTGTGATCCCATGTAAGCAGCAGGCGTGATAGATATGGAACTAACTTCTGTTTGCAAGAAGTAGAGAGGTACAGTAACTAAGGTGCAAGGCTGCTGATACTATAAGCTGCTACAGAGAAAAACAATTAGGTGATTGTCAGAGTTCTGAAAGGGATGTGATTTTGTCACTTCCTAGGTGGAAAAGCAAGGGAAAAAAGTATCTCTTCTGCAACCTGAATTATACAGGGTGGATCCAGAATCAATTGCTGCTTTTTGTCAGTTTTGTTTTACATTATACTTTCTTCTAAATTAATTTGCTTCTAGTTGGTTTTGGTTTATATCCTGGGGTGCATCAAACACAGTGTAACCAGCCAGTCAAAAGAGGTGATTATCCCGCTGTATTGAGTGTTGGTGTGGCCTCACCTGGAATACCATATGCAGTTCTGGGCCCACAATTTAAGAAGGATGTGAAAGTCCTTGAATGCATCCAGAGGAGGGTGACCAAGCTGGTGACAGAGCTAGAAGGCATGTCCTATGAGGAGCGGCTAAGGAGTTTGGGCTTGTCTAGTTTGGAGAAAAGGAGGCTGAGGAGTGACCTCATTGCTCTCTACAGCTTCTTGAGGAGGGGAAGTGGAGAGGGAGGTGCTGAGCTCTGCTCCCTGGGATCCAGTGATAGGACATGTTGGAATGGTTCAAAGCTGCACCAGGGGAGGTTTGGACTGGACATGAGGAAGCATTTCTTTACTGAGAGGGTGGTCAGACACTGGCTTCCTAGAGAGGTGGTCGATGCCCCAAGCCTGTCAGTGTTTAAGAGGCATTCGGACAGTGTCCTTAATAACATGCTTTAACTTTTAGTCAGCCCTGAATTGGTCAGGCAGTTGGACTAGATGATCGTTGTAGGTCACTTCCAACTGAAATAGTCTCGTCTTGTCTCTTCCCTTCTCTTTTCTCCTCTTCTCTTCTCATACAGGGTTTCACAGAAGAAAGAAATAATTTATGTAATGGGTCTTAGTTTTAAGTTGTGTATTATTTCTGCTACTTTCTAACTGTCACTAGTTTTCTCTTTTAAGTTACTTCTAGCACTGGAAACAAACATATAGGAGGAAAAATGGATCCCTTGTTTTGGCCATCAGAAACTAACAGCTTTCGACGTTTCACCCCTGAGTCCTTGGCAGCAATTGAAGAAAGAATTGCTAAAAAAAACCCCCAGCAAGCCAAAGTTAACTGGAAAAATAAGGACCAAGGAGTTGAAGAAGATAAACCTAGTCCTCAGCTTGATCTGAAAACCTGCAAAAAACTGCCATCTCTGTATGGGGATCTTCCTGTGGAGCTCATTGGGGAACCCCTGGAAGATTTTGATCCATACTACAGTGATCACAAGGTTAAAACTTTCAAAAGCAGTTTTTCATTTAATTTTGTCTGCTGAACTCTTAAGAGATAGTAAAAGCTCTGTTCAGGAGATGCTAGTTTTTGACTGTTCTGTAGTCAAATCTTCGAACATTACTAGCATTTTTGGGGGCAGGAGTGCTCAGGTATGCTCCACATTATGTAATGAAAAGGTATTTTAAGTTCCAGTCAGCAATCAGAATTAATTATGAAAACATGATACGCTTGATAGATACACTTTGATAGGAAATATATTCTGGGATAACTGATGCTTTGTTTTCCAGAGCAGTTTCTGTGATGTCTGTGGGGCTGAACTCACTGTCATATAAACAGTGCCTGTCAAACAGTAGATCACACTGGAATTGCTGACTTACTGCAGATGCTTTTGCTGAATTACAAATATTATACAAATTAGGGGAGACATATTTGAGATATTTCCAGTACTCTGTGTAGCAAAACCATATATTTTTATTACAGTAAATTAATTTTCTGTTATTTTATGTCTCATCAGCTTTGTTTATTGTACCATATTTATATTGCATATACTCCATGCTATTGCAAAGTGTTTTGTATTGTTGCCTATAGGAGTGCGTAAAGTAGATGCTCTAGGAATCCCTTCTAAATGAAATGTCTATTGTATGATTGCTTACTATTGAGGGGGACTTGACCTGAAGAGCAGAAGGTTCCATCCAGTCCCATGTTGGTCTATTTTATGTATACCAGCAAGTCACTGGAATATAATAATTTCATGAGAGAACATGCAGAAAGCTTTGTTCTTAGAGATTTTTTTTCTGTAAGTAATCAAAGTGATATTTTTGATGAAGAGAAACTAAAGCTGATTCAGTTGAAGAAATTTACATAAAAGTTTGTGAACTGTATTTTTGATTTAAGATATTTCATTTTTACTTCATGTGGCAAAAGTACTGAGCTGCATGGACCTTAAGGTATCTTAGAGGGAATTTACAGTGTTACTTGATAATTTGGAGATATTTCAAAGTTAAAATTTTTGCTTTGACTGGACTGAATTCTGGCAGTCCTACACAATATGTATTTTGTAAATAATCTTTTGTGGCCTTATAAAACTATCTGAGGGTAAGGTACTTTTGAGTATGATTACCACCACTGTTTCAGTCCTAGAATAGTATCCTTTAATTACTTTGACCAAGTGAATATTATCATTTGCTCTTCAAATTCATTCCCATTATTACTTCTTCTTCCTAGGCAATAATGAACTTTTATATAGCTGCTGTCTTTCTTTCAAAGGTAGTATCATCAGCTCACAGCTCCAATTAAGGATACAGGAAAGCTTTACTCGTAATTGCAATTAGATATAGGTCTAGATGCAGAGATGAAAACCTAAACATTTAATTCTGGGGGAAAATTTTGTTTCATTAAAATATTTCATATACTATGAATCTTTTTTTTTAATAGACTTTTATGGTGATAAATAAAAGGAGAACTATTTTCCGGTTTACTGCCACACCTGCCTTGGGTATATTCGGTCCTTTTAATCCAGTCAGAAAAGCAGCGATTAAAATTCTGACCCATTCATATCCTTTTATTGGTTTCCCTTATTTCAATTTAAAAATATACTGTACCATTTTCTGTCATTCTTTTCCTCTGTTCATATTAATGTAAATGTAAGCTCATATGTCTGTGATAGAGATTTTTAAAAAGTTATATTGAATCTTGTTTTACTACAGCTAAGATATTTACATGGTGTTGGTACAAGTAAAAATGTCAAAAAGCTCATATTTAAAGTCACATTTGCAGATACTGTTATGAAACAACATTTAGAAGCTGCTGTATGATGTTTTCGCCCTTTTCCAGAACTGTTTCTAAATCTCTACTGTGGTGACAAACTTAAAAAAAAAACAAAACCAAAACAAATCAGTGACTCCCTAGTTATTAAAACACGAAGGACGTGATTTACAGCAATGCTTTGCTGAAAGAGTCTGACATTAACCTAGGAAATGTATTTCATGCTCAAGTTGAGAAAGTTCTGAAGAGCACCCATTTTTTATATTTTTTTCAAAAATGTAAACATGGTTTGAAGAATGTAAAAATGTGAAGGATCACAGGTGCAAAACCATATGCTGAGCAGTTCCTGCTCTTTCTGCCAAACATCTGTTTTCATTTGAAATTATTAATTTGCAGAAATAGGTCCTCTTATGGGAACTTATGGCTGACTTTGAATGTGTATTCATGCTATTAGAAAGTACTAAATTTGCTGTTCGGTTTCAAATAAACCCTAAATTTAAGGCCAATGTTTGTTTAAAAAAAACCCCCACTTTTATCAGGTGACAAATGAAGTTTCATGAAAGGATGGTTTTTTCTTACATAATATTTTCATCGCCTGCCACATAATATGAGAAAGCATTCTGACCTCGTGGCAGAGCATAGGCGTCTCTTGAAAGAATGTATATATGGACTCCCAGTTTCAAAGAACACTGGTTATTGATAATTAAGCTTTTTTACCTGGTTTTCCTAGGCTTAAAACCCCTAGTTGTTCTGGGGTTATGGCCCATTTCTTTTTATTCCATGCTCCTGCTGGGAAGAAATGGAGGTTTCTAAAATTTCAAATAACAGTAGAGACAGCAGAGGACTCAGATTTTTTTCATTTCTTTTTGTTCCTCATCTCTTCTGTTAAACGTACTATGTCCCACTAATGTCCTAACTTCCAAAACTACCTCCACATGCAGATAATTCGTTGTTATGTTTAAATCATGAAGTTTACCCAGCTGAGCAGAATTTGATCTGACATCAGTTTCTTTGGAAGACACATGAAAAGTCCTGAGCATATTCAAAACCAAACTGATTATCTGAATATCCATGTGGGTTTTGTGTGTTAATCTGCAACTTTTCTGAACTTCATTGTTTTATAATATGGCACTTTTCCCTTAACTTATTATTCACATTATTTGTTGGCTTTATTACATGTACTGTGGGACTCAATTGTGCTTCCATGGCGGTAACTAAGCTTCCAGACGTACTCAGCTGGGCTGAGTAAGTATCTCTGTTGCCATTTCTTCACTCTTTTTCTAAGGATACTAACATGCTGGACTGAAAAAATTAGGTAATATGGTGATCTAATTATGGGGCTTGAAAATTCTCAGACAGACCTCTAAGGAAGATTTAGGATTATTATTATATCACAGTCTTCTGTGGAGCTTCAGTGCCTCTTCTTAGAGGCATACACCACACACCTTTTTCTCTACATTAGCTAATTTTGCCATCTGGTGTAACATAGAAGGTTGCCCCATTTTTCCTTTTAAGGATTAAGCCTTTTAGACTGTGCAGCAGAATTCTAACTTAATACCTCTCATACTAAGGCAATAAGCTGAATGTCTGTTATGGCTGACTCATGCAAAAAGTTTAAAGGGGTAAATACTCATTCCATTCTTTCTTGCTGTTTCCTGGGGACGCCTCTAGTTCCATCATTCACATTAGGAAGCCGTCTATTTCTAATGTCTTGTTACCTTTTGTAATTGTGCACTGTATCCAGTGTAACTTGAGTTAATGTTCTGGAATTAAATCTTGAAAATATGCCTGGGGCCTCAGAGGTTCTATAATTTTAATACCTTTTATTTTGGGGTAAGCTTGCTGATGATGATAGCTTAATCTTCTGTAGGATTTCTTACAGAGAATTTGTCAGAATAATTGTATAAAATGTGCAAACTTTACAGGCTAAAATAAGTCTTTGTTGTTATTGTTCTGCCAAAATGTTGAGGCTTTGAAATTCTCCAGCTTGCTTTAGAACATAAGCACAGTCTTAAAAATTTTTCATAAGCAAATGGAAGCTATCCTTCATCCGGAAATAGTATGATATGCTTATGTGAACACTTGTGATTATAGATTTACATGTAAATCTTACTAAAATACAGGAAGGCATCTTCTTACACCCATGATGTTTCTGAAAGTAATGTAACCTGTCCATTTTCTACCTTCATCTCCATCCAGTGACTAAATTATAGAAAAGGTAGAAATGTGCCTGAATGTGTCTCAATCTCATTAATATTTTTATTTCTATAACTTTAATATATGCTTTCCTTCTCAGATATCTTTTTACTGGCATATATACCGGTGAAATATTGATAAAAATATTAGCAAGAGGATTTGTTTGGAATGAATTTACCTTTCTTCGAGATCCATGGAACTGTTTGGATCTTGTTGTTATTGTGGTAATGTAAGTAAAACTCAGTTGTTCTTTTACACTCAAGGGACAAACACGCAGATAAAATGCTATTTGATATTGCTGAAGTTCTTTAGAGTGGTTGGCATCCTACGTGCTTAAGCATTACTGTAGTTGAATCACCCTTTGCATATTTGCAAAGAGAAAAATAGTCATAGACCTTAAAGTAAGATCTAAATGCAAAGCTCATCTTAGAACTGTTTGATTATTCTCAATTTAGCATGTATTTAAATTTTGTTTAGAGACAATTGCATAGACAGCTGAAACCAAGCATGCCTCTTAATATTGTTTTAGTTGTACTCTGGATCAGACGAAACTAATTTGAGAAGGCCCCAAAGTGGGTCACAAGGTGTTGAATGATGTGGTGATAAATAACAGATGAAATACCAAGAATGTAAAGTGATGCTCAAGGAAAAACAGACCTAGCTTTACGTACAGAGTTATGGGCTCTGACATAGCTTTCACTTGTTGGGAAGATGATGTTGGAATTAAAATAGACTATCTTGTGAAAACACCACTCCAGTATGCAATCATGCTCAGAGAAGGAAATCGAAACGAGGATGTTACAGGTAACAAATAAAGAAAGAATCAAAGTACATAGTTATTTCACTGTGTGGCCTGTATTTTTCTTCAGGACTATATGTAGTTTTGCCCCTGACATCTCAAGACAGAATTAAAAAAGATAGAGAAGATATATATCTTGTATTCCACATAATAAGAAACTAAATAGAGTAAACTCTCATGAAAAAAATACAGAGCAGGAACATGGTTGAAGTCTGTGACACAGAGCCAAAAAGAGAATAAATAGTGTTGTTGTTCTTTTTCCTCCTACAATGAGAGTTAAAGGCACCAAATGAAGTTGTCAGATGGCAGAATAAAAAAGAAGATAGTAGGTTTTCACACTATGTGTAGGCATATTCCCACAGGAGGTTGTGGATGCAAAAAACTTAGTTGCATTATGAAGACTTCTGGACAAAATCCTGGATGACAACACATTAAGGGTTATTTTTAACACACAAATACTATGTCTTGTTTGGGAAGTCCCTGAGCTATAAATTTTCTGGAAGAATTCAATCTGGGAAGCATCGCTGCCTTGATTCTAAACTTCCTTGTAAGCTTCTGTTGTGGGTCATTCTTGAAGACAGGGTAATAGGCCAGATGAATCACTGCTGTGGTCAAATTTAAATTTGTATCAAACCACCCAGCTAGGTGGACAAGAAATGAGGAAGAAACCAAGTCAGAATTTGCATCTCAAATACAGAATGTTAATCTTGAAAGCAAAATAGTCTTACTTGCAGCAGTGAACAGATTCACTCACGCGCAGTCTCAGAGTTTTTAAAGCCGGTCTATGTTATTTAGTATTTCTGAATAGTTTTCAGTTGTCTTGTTCTAATTTATTAGAGGTGTAGAGAAATTTAGATTGGAAGAGACCTCTGGAGATCATGTGGTCCAGCTCCATGGACTAAATTAGCGGCACTAATTTAGATTAGGTTGCTCAGGACCTCATCCAGTCAAGTTCTGAGTTTCTCTAAGGATGGAGATTCAATAAGCTCTCTGAGCAACTAATTCCAACCACATTGTGGGTTTTTTTCTCCCAAATATCTAATTGAAATGTCTCATGTAGCAACTTACATCATCCTTTCATGGTGAGCTTGCAAGAACAGCCTGGCTCCATCTTCTCTAAGCCCTTACATTGGGCAGCTGAAGACAGCAATAAGATTCTTGCTGCATCACCCCATTAGCCTGCTCTTCTTCAAACTCAACAAATCCAATGCAGCCTAATGATTTAACTATATAATTGTCTTACTGCCCCCCCTCCCCTCACCCCCTTAGAGACCTGGTTGGACCTGCACCAGTATATAAACTGTCTTTCTTGCCCTGGAGAGCCCAAAGCTGGACACAGTACTCCAGATTCAGTCTCAGAAATCACTTCCTTCAATGTATGAGCTAGACTCCTTGATGTATGAGCTAGAATCATGTTAATGTAGCCCAACATGTGATAGGCGTTCCTTATCACAAGGGTGCTCTGCTCATTCATGCTCAATTTGTCTGCCCTGACCCCAGGCCCTTTTCTGCAAAGATTCTCATTATCCAATCTGTCCTCAGGTCCTATTTGTGGTCATGCTGACTCAGGTGCAAGAGTTTGCCTTTGCTTTTGCTGAACTTCATGATGTTTCTACTGCCCGTAACTCCAGTCTGTCAAACTCAGCAGAGCAGCCTGCCACCCAGTGCATTGACTGCTCCCCCCACAGCTTAGTATTTGTGGACTTGCTAACTGCAAACTCTATTCCATTCTTCAAGATGTTAATGAAATTGTTAAACAATATTGGCCCCAGGACTGACCCATGAGGAATACCACTAGCAACCAGCTGCCAGCTGAACTTAGTCCCTTTGATCACAGCACATAGATGCATGGATAATATTTCACTTCCACAGATTTTGATACTAGACTCGGGGACCTGGGAGGCATGAGACCAGACCTCACTGGTAAAGACCAAATCAAGGCAGCATTGAGTAGCTTCAGCTTTTGCATGTCCTTTGTCACTAAGTTCCCTTCCTCCTTGAACAACAGGCCCACAGTTTCCTTAGTCATCTTTTCACTGCTGATGTACTTAAAATAGCCCTTGTTGCTCTTGACATCCCTTGGTAGCTTCAACTTCAGCTGAACTTTGTCTTTCCTTGCTTCATCCCTGCATGCTTAGCAATGTCTTAGTTTCCCTTCCCAGAGCTATCTCTGCTTCAACCTTCTGCACACTTCCTTTTTGAATATGAGATTAGTCAGGAGCTCCCTGTTCAGACAAGCTGTTTTTCTGCCACATCTGCTTGACTTTCTATGGAGTAGTGTCTGTCATTCCTGTGCTTTGAAGAAAATACCCTTGAAGATCAAGCAGCTTGTTCTGGGGGACACTTTTCCCTTTGGGGCAGTTTCAGATCCCTGAACACACTGAAATCTGCTGTCCTAAAGTCCAAGATTTTTATTCTGCTGTTCGTCTTGCTAACTTCTCTCGGGGTTTTAAACTCCACCACCTCATGGGCTCTGTAGCAAGAGCTGCCATCAACTGTCATATTCCTGACTGGTTTTTCCTTATTTGTAAATAATAGGTTATGTACTCAGATGTCATCACACACATAGATATGTATATGAACAAAGTATTCTTATGGGTAATCTCTAAACCACTAAGGAGCTTACACATTGGTAATAATCAGTAACTATCAAGTAGTCCAACAGCTGTATGAACAATTTCATTTTATGGTCCTACTTCCCTAGCCATACTCCTAATTCACTGGTGTTCAGTCAGATATAAACACTTTGCAGTATAGCATCTCCTTCTGGTTTCTTTTGGTCCTGTCATGCAACAAATAAAAGTATTTAGAAATGAACTCAACAGTTAACTCAGGTGCAGTTATTACTTAAGGTACTTGAGAAGTATTTAATCTTACAGGCTAGGCAAAGCCATAGTGTTCTGATCTGTTGCTGACAAGTCGTGCTTTGAGTGGGAGGTCACCTAGATCACCTCCAGAGGTCCTTTCCCACCAATGTTTCTCAGATTCTGTTATTGAGACTTTTTATTTTAAGGAATTCTGTTACCAGTTATGACCTTACCATAAGATGAGTCACAATTCATGCCAATTCTGACATAAGTCTTATAAAATATGGGGTAACCTGTAAAAGGTAAAGTGCTGTATAGAATATGCAACTCTTAAAATCCTCATTTTCTGAAATTTTCAAATTGTTGAAACTACTTTCAATGTTCAAGTTCTTAGCTGACTATTAAATAAAAGTTAGAAAGACAGCCATGTAGTAAAGAATTAACATATTGTAAATCTAGTTTTGCTCAACTCCCTTCTCCTAAAGTATATATTGTGTAGTTTTGAGATAGCTGTAACATATACTTTCATGTGGTGTTCCAAATCAGATTAGCCTCAGTATGAGTGGGTGTGGTTATGACATTGAAGGTTTTATATCTGTTTGACATTTTGATGGATAAACGCCTCAAAAGTTAAGCATCCAAATGCACACTAAGTAAAAACTTGCTGTGTTTCTTTTCAGAGACACTTTTCAAAACTCTCATTATTTTACATCAGTATCTAGAAATGGACTTAGACTCTTAAATTCAGACATCTACCTTAGGACATATTTGACCTATTTATTTTCTGTAACTTATTCATTACTGTGTGCTCAATATGCATATGCTCTGAAAAGCTAGATCTTTATCATTCAGTTATATGGTGGTTTAATTTTATAGGTATGTTACTATGTGTAAAAGTATGGGCAAGGTTTCAGCTCTTCGAACTTTCAGAGTGCTGAGGACTTTGAAAGCTATTTCAGTAATACCAGGTAAGGAACAACATGTCTTACTAATTTTCTCTCTGCTTCAGCAGTATGCTATTTCTAATTCTCCTCCTTTTCTTGTCTTCAGTTTTCTGGTCACTTTTTGTGATGGTTAACGGGATCTGAAGGTGTGACTCTTCTGCAGTCTGTAGTAACTCTCAGCAGCATCCTAACAGAATATTTTTTATCATGTTTCCTCAAAATGATTTTGACGCAGGCAGATTTTGTATTTTCTGCTTTTTCTATCCCATCACTAATGTTCAATTTTACTTAGCCCAGTGCCTTTGTCTTTTTACTTTTGTTTTTCCTGAGCAGCACACCCTATTCGATATGTTGTCTTAACATAATGTGGCTATACCAGCATATTTCTGGTTTCACTGATACTTCATTATCTTAATCTTCTATGGTTTATTTCCCAGAATGCTGACTTCAATACTTCAGAGTTTCGTTTGTTTGTTTATCTGGATTGAGCATAATACTTTCAACAGGGTTTTGCATATGCTGTCCAGGTATTAGATATTTTTGTTAAGTTGTGCCATGAATTAGGATACCAAAGTATGGATGTCAGAATTTAACTGCAAAACCTCATTTGAAAATCTATAAATGCTATATATCCCATTGTCATAATATGTATTAACTACAATTTCTATGTAATTACAAATATATTTTTGATTTTGCTATGGAATTATATCAGGAATTAAACATAGGAAGTGTTTAGTTTTTAATGTCAAAACCACTCGTCAATAATTTTGCTTTGATACTCAGCATGGAGAACAGAGATTAAATGTAATTTTACTTCTTTCTTATGGAAGACTTCTAGAAAAATCCTGGATATCACTCTCTGCCTATGTCATATTTCAAATTCAGTTATTCTGCCAGAATATTGGTCTTAAGTTTATATATAACCCAATTTCACAGAATCACAGAATGGTTGAGGTTGGAAGGGACCTCTGGAGGTCATCTGGTCCAACCCCCCTGCTCAAGCAGGACTGCCTAGAACTGGTTGCCCAAGACCATGTCTAGACAGCTTTTGAAATCTCCAAGGATGGAGACTCCGCAGCCTCCCTGGGCAACCTGTGCCAATGCTTAATCACCCTCACAGTAGAAAAGTGTTTCCTAAGGTTCAGATGGAACCTCCTGTCTTTCGGTTTGTGCCCGTTGCCTCTGGTCCTGTCACTGGGTACCACTGATAAGAGCCTGACTCCATCCTCTTTGCACCCTCCCTTCAGATATTTGTATACATTGATGAGATTCCCCCTGAGCCTTCTCTTCTCCAGGCTGAACAGTCCCAGTTATCTCAGCCTTTCCTCATGGGAGAGGTGCTCCAGTCCCTTCATCGTCTTTGTGGCTCTTTGCTGGACTCTTTCCAGTATGTTCATGACTGTCTGGTACTGGGGAGCCCAGAACTGGACCCAGTACTCCAAATGTGGCCCCACCAGTGCTGAGTAGAGTGGAATGATCTCCAACCTCGGTCATACTTTGCCTCATGCAGCCAAGGATACTATTCACCTTATTTGTCCCAAGGCAACATTGCTGGCTCATGTTTGACTTGGTGCCTACCAGAACCCTCAGGTCCTTTTCTGCCAAGCTGTGTTCCACCTGGGTGGTCCGCAACATATATTTGTTCCCTTTCCAGTGTCATAAATATTCTTTTGTTTTTAAACTGGTGACATCTGTAAGGCATTATCTTCTAAGACAGAATTCCCTGAGGTCAGCAAAAGCTATCCTTTATTGTAATGTGTATTTGGCACAATGTGAAGTACTTTATTAATGTTAATCAAGCACAGAAACCTGTCCATATTCATTAAAGTTCATAAGAGTTTGTTTAGATGCCATCTTAATTTAGAATTTTCAAGTTAGCAAAATTAGTCTTAGAAGGAAGTGAAAGCCAAATAAGTCATGATTAGGAAGTTTAAGTAAAAATACTTTACTCATTCCTATGCTTTATTTTACCTCATTTAATACTCTGAGGTTATAAAACCATTTACACTGATTGTTTTTAACATACTTGCAACTGTTGTATATTGTCATATGGGAACGCTACTGCATTCCTCTTCTCATTTTGTGTATTATTGAATCTTATTTTTCTAGGTCTGAAAGTCATTGTAAATTCACTTGTTGAATCTGTTAAGAAACTTACAGATGTGTTGATCTTGACTGTTTTTTGCTTGAGTGTATTTGCTCTGATAGGCCTCCAGCTTTTTATGGGCAATTTAACATCCAAATGTGTCCTCAGTAATACTACATACAATGACACATTATGTAAGGATGCCAAGATATATATACCAAATGATGAAGGTAAATTTTATTCTTTTCTTCCTTTACATAATCTGTGTATCTTCCTATGTATGTCTTGTTTTTTCACAGAGGTATTAAAATATAGTTGCATGTATTTCTCACAAGAAGGTATGTCCTTCCATTTGCACAAATAGTAATATGAAGTCTCTCGGACAGCTGAATGTGAGATTAGTGAATCTTGGATTTGGAGAAAGATTAGCAGTCTGTGGGATAGAAGGGACTGAGTTTTCTATAAGCATTTGCTTCTTTACCTAAGCACATTGCATGAGGATCCTAATTTTAGGGCTACGGTTCTACACAGACAATGATTGTTTCCATCACTTAAGCTATATCGTTCAGGGATTTTGCCTACTTCTCATAGAAATTCTTATTTTTACCAGAGATCAGACAACATCTTACGTTGTGAGTTGTGTAGTTACTCTTTTT
>VYZV01031064.1:0-13394 GCA_013401275.1 Pandion haliaetus | reverse complement strand
AGGAAGCGGAGAAGGATGAAGGTTTTGAAGTCTTTCCGAAGTTTAACTCGCAGCTAACTCTTGTTAAAAGTTTGACGATTGATTTTTCTGGGTGGCAGCCGGCATGTGGATGAAAGAAAGTGTAGTGGAATTTAGGCAATAAACCTCGCTTTTAGGATGAGGTTAAGATAGCGTGCGGTCCAAATACCACCAAAGTGCGCACGGTTCAGTTACATCTTAAGGAACTTGTTTCAGCTTTGATGCGGTGTTGCAGGAACCTTGTGTTTCTAAGGGCATGGGGTGAATTGAAAATGACGGAATTATGTTAGCAAGCAACTCGAGTGGATTTATTTAGAAGATTCTGTTATCTGGGTCAAGCGCTATATGGCTTTCTCTCAAAAAAAAGTCAGTTTTGTCTAAAAAATCTTACTTACTCTTTCAGAGAGGCTTAGACTACTCTTTTGGATCCTTCCAGAGATCAGAAGTAAGATGAGTACTCTAGTCATCTTGGAGTAACAGCATTCTTACGGCTCTGTAAACTTTGGCCACTTAAGTGGGGGGGGATGTGTGTAGTCTTCTGTCACTTCTTTTTTTTCAGAATATTTTGTGAAAATGAAATAAATCTCTAGAACTAGAAATCCCTGTGTACAGGCATTTCATCATGAGACATGCAGCTTAGTTGGGGTTAAGAAGGAGATACAATGAACTGTAAAGCTTATTTCTACTTTGAAAGATTCAGGCCAATTTGGGAGTTGGTATGGCCTTGTACTAAGTGTGTAATTTTTGGTGTGTTATGAGCTGGGAAGGTAGTAGCCTTGTTGCTCACTCACCCATCTTCCTTTGCTTTGAGGATGGCTTGTGTGGTTACAAGACAAAGTGAATGAAGGAGCCTGTCTGTGTTTAAAACTGACTGTTTTGGTTTTTTATTGGGTTTGGTTGTTTGTTTCTTTTTTTTTTTCCCCTGAGCTTGGTGCATGGCTGGCCGAGTATTTGTGTGGAGGGCAGGAACCAAGGGAAGAGTAAGAGTTTCTTTGGAGAAAATGCTGGCTCAGTGCCTGTGAGTTGGATAAAGCTTCGCAATTTGGTTCAGGTCAGAAAAAAGAAGGGTGTGCTCCAGTCCAAGCAGATTTCTGTAGACTGAAGCAATTTTAATCTTGTTCTTTTTTTTTAACTTTAATAAAAATACAGGAGTTTCAGGTACTGGGTAGGCTAAAAGTTATTCTGGCATTTTGATGTTTTCCTGTATCTCGCAGGGATGAGCTTGTGACTGTGTAGTATTAAGTCTGCCCTGTGATTAGGTGCTTTTGTAACGCGTGGTGAACAGAAAAGGCTTGAAGCTGGTTTTCATCACACTGAAAATTTGGCTAATGAACTACTTGTCTGCCTTATTATGGGTAATGGCCCTACTTTGTGAAGTTTTGATTAAGTGTTTGACTTGAATTAGTGAGGCGTCTTTTAGGAAGTCCCATTTATCAACGCAGCTCCAAAGAAACATTACTTCTCTACTCCTGTGCCTTTACTCCACCTCTCTCTTCCTGCAGCCTCTCCTCGGTCTACGCCTTCTTTTCAGCAGACTGTAACCTTTCATTATGCTGTATCCTCTGCCGCCTCTTCCTTTGGCCCACGGGTGGCTGAACAGCAGCAAGAGGAGCTTGAGTCTGCCTGGGCAGTGGGCTCCCTGACAGGACTTCTGAGCCCCCGGCCAGCTAACAAGGTGCTCTGGTCTGATTGTCTGGCCCTGGGTCAGCACATCTGTCTCCTGGCCCAGGCAGACCACGGAGTTGTTCTGTTGAGCATGCCTAGATGAGATTTTTTTCCAGTAGATGCTTTGGGAAGCAGCCCAAGTGGTATTGAAAGGATGCATTACCCTTCAAATAGATAATTACTGGTACATGAGCCGTTTGCAGAAATATAAAATCATTCACATTCTGATTTTCATGGAGGTAGTAAACATAGGAGTTAAGTAGGTAGCAGGCTTGTATTTTTGTAAGTGAAGCATAAAATGAAAGAAAGCAAACTGATTTTGTGCATGGGTTCCCGAGGCCTCATTTCTTTGCCGTTTTTAAGAAGTATGCCTGTAACGCAAATGTTATATGCTAAGGTCTGTACCAAGCTGCCCAGCTTTCCATAGCGAAAGGCAGTAACTAGCTGTCAGAGTTTAGGGGGTTTTTTGTTTGTTTTGTAGTAAACATCTTACGTGATCAGTAAATTTCTTTTGCATATGGATTTGCTTGCAAGCCAGCATTTCCACTTAACTGGCAAATTCTGAGTTCAGAAGCTTGTGCACTTTGCCTTTGCGTGTTGCAACACACTTAACTACACTAACCTCTTCTAGTCACTTTACAGGTATGTGGAGGTTCTAACAGAAACATTTTTCCATTTGAAAGGCATTTTACAGTTTAGCGTTCCTGTAGTACAAAGGGAAAGCGATCTGCATCATTAGTTTGAATAAAAAAAAAAATCCACAGGATTATCGATCGCCATTCTGCTTAAACTTGCACATCCATTAAAAAGAAAGTTTCTAGGCTATATTGTTTTTATAGTTTTAACTATTTCCTGTTAAGCGTGCAGGTAGATATTCCTGTTCTTGTGCTCAAAGTTTCTGTGGAATTTAGAAGAAAAGTGGATTTCTACAGTTTTTCCTTTTTGTTTTTGATCCATTTGAACATTTAAAATTAATTGAGTCCATAAAATTCTTTTGGACACATGTAATCTCTAGGCAGACCAGAGATTAGTCAAGAAGAATTCAGGTGGAGGCAGAGGGAAGGGTAGAACAGCAAACCCAGGAGTCGAAGGAATGGAGAAGTTGACTTTTTGGTACCCAGAAGGCTGGATACCCTATGAAGTAATGGAAAAAGCAGTTTACTCCATTCCCCCCACCCCGCTTCTAGCAAGTATAAAACTAGTAGTTGTAGGAAGTAGGAATGAATTTTTTTTTTTTTTAATTTTTATTTAATATAACTGATGAACGTTCCAGGCATTTTGCCAAATTATTCAGCCACTGTATCTGATCAGGTATGATACATCAAATATGTTCAATTTTATTTCACAAATCCCAAAGACAATATTCAATTAACTTTTCTTTGGATGTAGAAGTTAAAGGTATTGAAAACGTATTGAAGAAATACTAAATACAAAGCTATTGGAGGTGCCGTATATTATGTGGAAGAGTGTTTCAATTACTTTAAGCAGCAGAGGATGAACTTCTTGGAGTCATGAAGTTCTGGCGGAGTAAGATGATGCAAATACTTCTCACCATAGCTAGTGGGCTTAGCCTCTGGTTGAATAGTTTGAGCGGGGAGAAAGAAGTCTCAAGTATTTAAGAAGTGAAATGTCGTTGTATTTTGTGATGTAAACAAACAATTCAAGTGAGGAACTAAGTGTGTTCAGGCCATGTTTAAATAGTTTTACTGGTTTGTAACTCCAGTACCTACTGTGGAAGTAGCATACTGAACAAGCAAGATGCCATGCTGGTCTGGGCTTGTGTATATTACATTGCATGCAGATCAGAGTTTCTCTGTTCAGTACTGGTGATTATCTGTGGTCTTCGTGATGTCTGGAGAGCCATACATCTTTCATCTCTGTATCAGTTACCTTATGTGCTAGGCAGGCTTGATCAGGCGTGGCTGGAACCTGTGTCCTCCAGTGGGGTATTACAATAACCAAGGTGTCTGCTGCAAGAGAGGGGGGGTTAAATTTCACCTTTAGTTAGTCATTTCTGTGGTAACGCTACTGTGCTTGATGGTATTTATCTTTGAGCTGGTCTTCTTCCTTTCCATGCTGGCTTTGACAAGTGTTCTACTAAAAGATACAGGAACTTCCTAATGATAAAAAAGCCTATTGAACAGCGTCTCTGCAATGTCTCTGCTGTAAATATGCCAAGTCCCTCCTGCTGGGCCATCTTCCTGTTTCTTCATTCCAGAATCTGCTCCCTGTCCCTCCACTTTCAAACTAGACAGACCTGTGCTTCTCCTTCACTAACAGTTTTCACCAGCACCAGTCTTTTAGAAATAATGTTCTGTCTCGTAGAAGTTCAGGTGCTTACTTCAAGGTCGCTGAGGTGGCAGACTTTAAAATCTCTTTCTAAGTGATCTTGATTCAAGATTAAAGACCGATTTCCAGAATTTCACTTTTATCAGTAACCAAATAAATTAGCACATTTTGCATGCAGTCATTGTTGCATTTGCATGACTGTGCAGTAATCAAGTATGCTCACCACTGGAGTTTCACCACATACTATCTCATCTGAAACACGGAATTGCTAACAAGGTTTTTCCAATATCTTGGCTGTTGAGATGTCAATCGCTTGCTTTTCCTTTGCTAAAAAGAATATCCCGCTTGGCTTTGCCAGAAGTAATAGGAAAAATGGATGTCTTGGTTGAAACATTGGAAGTAAAGAACAGACCTGCTGCTTTAAGCAGAGTCACTGTTCTTGTTTTTCAGAAATATTTCTCAAACTTGCTAAGGAAATTAATTACTGTTTGAGACTCCAGGATACCATTAAGGAATCACTTGAGCAATACTGTTGCTACTAAAGCCTGTTCACCAAATTAGGCCATTTGTTGTCATTGGGGCTGTCAGAAATTGTAGAAACAGGATTCCCTGCTGTAAATTTCTGAGAGGAGCAGCATAATTTTGTTCCTTACCTGTTTCAGTTATGAAAATAAAAGACTTATTAACAGAAACGCATCCTAATTTCTTCATGGTTGTAAGATCATAGGCAGTTTTGTGTTGTTACGGCTACAGATACTCTTAGCTGAACCCAAGGTGGTTTTTCTAATGATCTGAAACTAATCCTACTGGGGGCAACAGGCTTAATCCAGTTTACGTGGTACTACCTTTTATTTTGGTTAGAATTTGATCGAGTTGGGTTCATTCCTGTTTTTCAAAGGTTTTCTTAATGAGTTTTTGCTGATTGCACTTTCTGGGCATCTCAAGTTTTAAGTCTGTCATCCACAGCAGCACTGCGTCAATGCGACAAGAGTGGTGATAAGGAGTTACGTCTTTTCTGATTTTGCTGCTAGGGGATTTAGAGAAAATGAACATTTGTGCATTGCCACCCTTAAAACTGAGGTCAGTGAGACTTGTTACAAGGATTTCCGTTTGCTTCTATGATACCACACAATCAAGTTAGCAAACCTTGTAATGTTAAAGAACAACTTTTCTTACCTTACTAGCCACATTTAACTATTTTGCAGTGGCTCAATGCTACAAGAGAACATCTCCCATACCTCAGAGCTAAGGGTGAAAAGTACTCTGGACGTAATACATGGGTAGAAAATGTCAGTAGCCTCACCATGTGTCGTGGGCTATGTTGCGAGATAACAGCTGAGTTGAAATGTTCACCTAAGTCCATAACAACCTGTTGTGTGGGCTCCTTTAGCCCTTTTCATGCCATATCTTGGAATTTGAACTGATTTACTTAGTTGTTTCAGGTGATCATTAAAAACCAAATATATCCTACACATACCAGATATTTTGTGAGGTCCAGTCAGTTTCGTGCTAAATTCGGAGGTGAAGCCTGAACACAGGGGTTCCAGGGTAATGGACAGAAGTCAGCTGATCTTAGTTGACATGGCCAAATTCACGGTAACTCTCCCCAAGAAGGAGAGATTAAAGAAAGTAAAGTAGCGGCCAAGAGAACTGATGTTGAATAACGGATTTGTCAGAAAGAGCCTTGCTTCAGTAAGTGACAATTCCTAGTTTTACCTCTAGAAGAGCTGTAACTTTGTCAGCAGCTGTTTCCGGATGGATTTTGTCAAGTACAGGAATGAGGCCAGTTCAAAAGCATAGACTTTTTTTTTTTTTTCCTGCCTCAGTTTTAAATAAAAAGGTACACATTTCTTATATTCTTCCTAAGTAATTTCAGTTTGAACTTGTTCTGTTCCTCTGGTTAAATTCTACCAAGCAATGCTAGCAATGAAGGTATCGGTCACTTCCAAAAAGCAAGGCAGACTGTGCAGGAGGATTTCTTTGTCCCTTCAATTAGGCAATTGCTGAAGCTGTTTCTTACACAGAAGTTCTGTTCATTAACACCACAGAGCAATGAAGGAGGATGATTGTTTTTGAATTGACAGCAAAAAAATTATGCAAGTTTGCCCCAGAATTTTTCAGCATTAACGTATCTGTAAGGTTTGTGTGGGTTTTTTCAGTCTTTGGGTTTATACATCTTGTATTTGTCATGAAACTGAATCAGTGTAGTAGAAGCTTTTGCCTAGAGCCGTTTGATACGGTTAGTGCTCAAAAGACCCACTAATTCACGGTGAGCAGTTGCTCCTAATGCTTCCAGCTTTCAGAATCTTCTTTACTACATTTAGCTTGAATTAGTGCACCTTAGTGACTTGACCTGATCTAGTCTAGCTGTAGAGAGAGTAACTGTGCTGGAAAACAGCCTTGAGCTGCACAGTGCCTGGACTTACCATCTTTTTAAGTTGCTGCATCTGAACTGTGCTGCAGTAGAGAACTGAGTGGCAGACATGCATGTCATGCATTGTAAGTGCACACCTTCGCTAATGCTAAGGCCAAGTGTGCTAACACTTTCTGCTGCCAAAGGTCTTACGGCATTGTAGTTGCTGACATTGCTACGTGATGCCGCAAGTGTACGTGTTCATGGCTGCTACTGGGAGAAACTGTGGAGCGTGCTAAGGAGCACATTGCTGTAGTTGAAAGGATTTGTCCGCCTTGGTTCTGCTCAAGCCTCACAAACCCTCAGGGAAGAGGATAGCAGAGTGTCAAATCCCTGAATTGTTCTGGCAGAGCAGCCTGTTCTCCATCATGCTTTCTCCTGGGGACTTGCAGATGCAAGTAAAAAATTTGCCTGTACCCATGTGTAGATCAATTGTCCTGTCTGGTAACTCTTGTGTATGATGGGGAACAGTCTGCGACATATTGCCTCTTATGATGACACAGGCTACGTAACCTGCTGATGAAGAGAGGCTGAGTACAGCGGACTAGCAATGAGAACTTAAGCTTGTATTTCCACTGTCTCTTGGGGCTAAATCCAATTTTGGTACTCGTTTGGTGAAGGAAATCATATTCTTTGGCTAGTCCATCATAGCATTGACTAAATTAGGATGCTTGCTTTAACAGAGTTACCATCAGTGAGAAGTGATTTTCTGTGGGATTTTTGGTGGTGGTTTTAGGTTTTTTGGTGGGTGTTTGGTTTTTTTTTGTTTTGGGTGGTTTGTTTTTTTTTTTTAGAGTATTCGAGTTTGCATTTGTTTTAATACAATTAATTTGCAGACATGGATGTTTAAAACGTTGGTTGGTGTTAAGTTGGAATTAGAAGTGTGACCTGGGAAAATATGTAATCTTAGAAAACAGTTACAAGTTCTTCGTACTGTTTTTTTTTGCAAAATTCTGTCTTTTTAATAGAAGTTGCATGCTATTGTTTTGTTAATGTTCCAGTTCAAAGGGCATAACAATTGGGAATGTGATCCTGTCCCACACACCTGGGTCTGCTCTATTGTTTTTACTCTCTCCACTCTTATAACCAGCTGTGCTGGTCCAAGTAAGAATAAAAAGAAAGCAGTTAGTAACACCCCAGTGCTCCCACTTGTGAGCTTGTGGAGCAAATGGTACCTTCTTTGCTTTGGTACTTATTCTTGAGGAAAAACCTCTAGTTTTGCATACTTCCAGGTAAGAAGACAAAAGGCAGCTTCTCCTTTATGTTGTTCTCTTATGACTATCTTCAGCTTGCTTATGAGACACTTTTGGTCTGCTTCTCGCCTGCTTAATCAGCTGCAAAATCCAGCCTGGATGGACTCTTACGAGACTTCTTTTTTTACTGTTGAAAAGTGGTTTTAAAATGCTCTTGAATCAGCTAGATTGGACATACACATCTTCTCAAGTGCCCCTGCTAGAAAGGCGGTTTTCTGCTTTCTGTGTTGTGATCTAGGTGATTTTTTGCTTAGGTTAAGTTGAGTCATACCTAGTGGCAGCATAAATTCACTGTGCTGTGAAGCTTTTAATAAGACCTATGGTAACTCCTGGCATTATACTGAGTTAAAGCTGTTGTTAACTATTGATGTTACTGAACATACAGGACACTTTAATCTGCAGTGTAGTGATTATAAAATGTCTTACAAATAGCACGTTTAAGTTGGGATGGCTATTAAATTATTTACTTTAGCTATTAAATGCTTGCAGGACATGAAGACTGCTTTGTGATAAAGAGGATTTGCACTTCTGGAAGTGAATATGTGCAAAATATTTCACATGTAATGGCAGAATCTGGTCGACCATGTGCTATGTATTTGGTGCTGAGATACATACCTGCGTGTCAAAGTGCTGCACTTGACTATTATCCTTGCTTTTTAGTTGAAAACATATGTACTTGACCATTAAAATGGACATTTGGAGAGGGAAGGAATATGTCAGAGGCAAAATGCGCTGCCTGCTTACAGGTAGCAAAGAATTGGAGGGCCTACTTCTGTATGTTTCAAACTTAGAGCTGTAAAATGTCTAAAATGCATTTATGAAAATGTATTTGCTTATACAGTATGTAAAGAAAACAATGCTGAATTAAGTTTGGAAGAAAAGTCATCTCTGTGCTATTGTCAGCAGACCTTAGGAGTCCAACTCTAATCAATAGCATGGCCCATGTACATAACCTCATGGGTAACTGGAGCAGTTACTTAAGAATCCAAGTCAGTCTTATTTGCTAGCTGTAGGTTTGATAACAAGGTTTAGAAAGTAGACACACTAGAGAGGGAAGATTCAAAACCGGAAAACTGGGGCGAGGGGGGAACAAGCTCCAAGTAGCAGTTAGCTCTCTAGATGTAGGTAAGCTGTAAATAGTGAAGCCTTTTCACCTTTCTTCATGGCAGCCATCAAGGAAGAAATGGGGAGGAAATCATTCACACTTGGCGTGCTGAGCCATGTGTACGTGCAAGACATTTGCTGGCCGAAGACTGATCCTGCACAGATGCCCTAATATAGTTTAGGGATCCAAACGCAAGAACATGAGCCTTCCTTCCACCTTAGACTTGGGATTCTAGAGAATATGGGCTGCTCTGTTCATTATAATTTCACTGTCAGTGTCTCTCTCGTAATCACCGTGCATTCAAATCCATTGAAGAAATACTTGGTGGTGCGGGAGCAGTGCAAATGTAAATTCTCTCCTACCTGCTATGGTCTTTCCTGATTTTGAAGGAGTCATACTCTGTCTGCCTCATCTTATTAATTCTTTGTAGAATTGTATTAAAGCAGGTGCTGTTTCCTTGATATAAATATAGAAAATGAGTTGAAGGTTATAAAAAGAATCTTTGTGTGTTTGGAGTAGGCTGTAATTCTGGCCACAGCATGTATAGAAAAGCTCGTTAGATATCTTAAAAGATCTGGTAATTTATTAAAGGAAAAGCTTTGAAGGGCAGCAAATGTGTAATAGAGGTTCCGTGCTGATGGAGAGTCAGATTCTTTTCTTCTAAAGCATTACCCTTAACCTTACTTCTTAGAAGTTTAGCTTTTATGTTTTCTCATTGCATGATGTCACAAGCCGTAGCTGGAGCACTTGTCTGTCAAGCGTCGAAAGCAGGCTCTGACTGCTGGTCTTGGAAGTGTGTATGTGCAGGGGTTTAGCTTAGAGGAGGCAAGTGTACTCTTTTAGCGGGCTCTGGAGCAGAGATATATGTTACTTCTGCAGAACAGCTGTCCCAAAGTAAGGGTGGGAGGCCTGGGAATGACTATTACAAGCTATTTATCTGGGAGGAAACAAACTACCCAGATGAAGACAATTTCTGCTTCTAGCAAGTCTGTATCTTTATGTCCCGAGAATACTTGAGATGTCACCATTCCTGCTTCTGTGATTTTTTAATTTTTTTTTTAATTATTATTACTGGTTCTTTTTTCTCCTCTTGCTCAGAAACTACTGACTCCCTTAAGGATTTTTCTCTCCCAGGCTCTGTATTACTCACGCTCATCTTTCCTTGTGTTACTCTCTTTGTTCTTCCCTTCCCCACTGTCTCCTTTTTCTTAAGAGATTATTCTTTCATGTTTTTGTTCCTTGAAGCCACAGATTTGCCAAGGTTTGTACCAGCCATGGTGGCATTTGCTGCATTCCTGACTGCCTTCTCTCTCTCACACCTTTGGAGAAGGACATAGGTGTATGCATGGCTTTAAGTAGTGCAATCTCAGTGATGCTGCTGGACCCACGTTGAAATAATCTTCTCTTTTCTGAAGAAGGACAAAACTACCTCTATTTCATTTGTTCCCTTCCTTCTACTGTCAAAACATACAATGTGTACACAGAATACATACATAGAATGAGAAAACTCATAAAATGACACAATTTGAAATGTTTCCATTAACAGAATGAAATAGACTTGAAGTATTAACCTGAAAGGTTGGAGAAGTTGTATATAGGAAATCAGTCCAACTTGTCTTGATCTAGAAACACCTGAAAATGGAGGCCTATGATACTTCACTGGGGGATATATGCAGTTATGGCCAGTTCTTCATTTGGTACTTCAGGTGATACAAGTACATGATCGGTTCCTGATAAGTTATTGGTCCTATGCAGTGTTCTCTGGGTTGATGGGAACCTTTCTGTAGATGTAACTGGATATAAACTCATAAATTTTTCCTCCCTGCAGCCTGAAGGGAGAATTTATTACAATTCTCAGTGAGTTTACTCTGTTACACAAAGTACCTTGCATCTTAAGTTCTGTATCACTCTGAGAAAAATCTATGTGCAAGTATTTCCTGTCTCCAGCATATATACCATCTTGGCTGACTTTCCTTAAACCTCAAGGTGAAAGACTGGTTGTTAGAGTATGTAAAATGGAACTGTTTAGAGATAAGATTTCATGTTCATAGCCAGGATCTGAGCAGCTGTACTTAAAGGCAGATTGCGAAACCCCAAAGTACCCTTTCTGCCTGTGACAGTGCCTTAGTTACACTGGAGACGTGTTCTTAAGTTCCTGTGGCTGCACCACTTCTGTGACAGGTTTTGCTGCTCTCACACCTACCTAGGTGGGAGCAAATGGCAGTTCTGCTTTCAGGGAGGAGGCCTGGGCGGTAACTTTTATGAGTGATGATTTCAATCAAGGAAAAAAAAAAGAAAAAAAGCTTGATCCTGTTGTGTTGTCACCTGTAAGCTCTCTGTCAGCTCTGACCAGTGGCTGATTAAAGTGACTCAACCGGCTACTTGAAAGCAGGTAGTGACTAAAAGGTGTAAATAATAACCAGTCAAGTTAATAATAAAAAAAAAAAGATGCCTATACAGATTTCCTCTTACCTAACCCTTAATCTTCTTCCTTTGCTGGGTGGTTGCCCTGCTAACTTCTCCTGTCCTTGGTGATAGAGTGAGTTCTCTTTTGGAGGTGTTCAAAGTCAGGGTTGGACAGGGCTTTTGAGCAACCTGACGTAGTGAAAGCCATGGGCAGGGACATTGGACTAGATGGTCTTTGAAGGTCCTTTCCAATCCAAAGCATTCTATCATTCTGTTGTTGACATGTTCCTCCCCGAGTCCGTCTTGCTTTGGATGCTCTCTCTGAGCATCTTCCTTCTCCTCCTCCTCCTCTTTCCTTTCCTGTGATTCCCTTTCTCCAAAGGGTGGTGACAGGATAAGGGGGAGCAAGGTCCTTGGTTTGTGATGCCTCTTGGTCTTTAGCCTTGGTATTTCATCTGTACAACTTCAGTACCTAGAAAATAATACATCCACTTACTGGTGTACCAGTGTTGCAAAAGCAACGTAAAGCAGAGAAGTTGAGGTAGATACACCATTTTCTTTTTTAAGCATTTCCATAACATTCGTGTAACTTCTAAAGTTTTATTTTTAGAAGTTTGTGCTTGATGGGAGGACCTGTTGGTTCTGCCCCTCCTAACTGTTCTTGATGGGAGTGCTTAGAGGGCAAATGGTGTCCATATGTGCTTATGAATGCTCTTGGGTAGTTAATTTGGAGCAAAGGAGTGAGGAAAGGTGGAATCCTGAACAACAACTTATTTAGGAGGACTTGAAAACTGGTGGCAGTACCCAGTTTTACACTCCTGTCAGCCATCCTGCCACCAGAACTGGTAAACTAGTGTCAGTGAGATCCTGTTATGAGTGACTTCCTCGTTACCATAGGATTTGGGCCTGTGCTCAAGCAATGTGTGTTTCTTTACTATTATATTCAAGTTGGGCCATTGGTATTACAGTAAAATGAAACCTAAGAAATTCCTAGCATTTTTTAAGTGACTTAAAGTGTATGAATTGATGTTTACAACATCACTTCTTCCTCCTTTGGCTTCTATTTAAAGATTAGCACAGGGAGTGGATTGACAGAAGTAAAATGCTAAAACTGGTTTTAAAAGTTCATGCTGTGTGCCGTTTTGCATTGCAGTCACCTTGCATAATGAAATGAGACTGAAACACAAGGAAATCATAAGATTTTGATTTAATAAAACTGTAGAGGAATGTTTTAATTTCCAGGATGGCAAGATAATGTTAGTATATACCAGTTCTGAAAGTTTGGATGTATATGAGATATATGTGGTATTCAAATTGATCACAAGAGGTTGCTTTCAGAGATAGTTTAAGCCAAGTTCCAGTGATCTAATTTTCTTTCCTGCCTGTATGGTTGTTGGAGGTTGTCTCGCGGTGTTTCCGTGAAAGATAATTGAGCCGAAGTGGGTTGAGTGCTTACCAAGGTACATTAAGATATAAGGTTTGCCTTTATGTTAAAGGAAGGTTGAATCTCTGTAGGCACTTGCACTTCCTGTGGCATCTTGTCTGAGAAATTGCTGTATGATAATGTGTCTTCAATTATACATTTACATTTATGTTCTTAACTAACATATGCTATTTTTTCTGGTGATAGAAAGAATTTTTAAGCACAGGAAGCTCATTAAACAGGGTTCATTAAAATATTATTACATTTTCTAAAAGTACTAGCTGCACTGATGCTTAATTTCAGGGGTACAGAAATAGTTTCACTTTTACATTTTTTTGAATAAATGTACTCTGCTCTTCTTCAACAGAGGTGTTACGAACATAAGCAGTATAGAAATGGGCTGAAGTTCTGTAAACAGATCCTTTCTAACCCAAAGTTTGCAGAACATGGAGGTAAGTTTTCAAACGGCATGTGCTCTCTTTTTCCCCTATACTTTAGGATAGAGTAATAACTTGTAAGTTTTCTATTTATGGCACTTTATTGTTACCCTTTTGCCCATAAAGCAGTAAGAGCATCCAGAAACTTGCACCATGTTAAGCACTTACTGTTGGTAAGATGTGTAATTTTAGAGACTGGTCTTACCAGTAGTCACAGCTTGCCAGTCTTTCATCTTTATGCTGCAAGTCCAATATTCATTATAGCATGGTGCAAGCTTCTTAATACACATATGTATTGCTTAAATCACTTTTCAGGGGAAATTGTTATTCACTCATGTGGAAGTGAAAGACAAAAGGAAGAGACTGAATATTGTTCAGCACTCTG
>VYZV01031041.1:0-24660 GCA_013401275.1 Pandion haliaetus | reverse complement strand
AAATGAGGAGCTGGAGAACTTGGGGAGCTGTGTCTTTTTTTTTTTTTCTTTTATCCTGTAAGGTATGATGTCCATCTACTCTTGTGCCTTCTGATTCTAATTCATTTGAATACTTGCATCCAACTGAAGTTTGAGCAAATAGTTTTCTACAGAAGAGGAGGACCTACTTGTATAATGTGAAAATCTTTCTGCCTCCATAAAATTGACTTTGCGAGCTGCGGTTTACATACACAAGCCATTCACACACATGCAGGAAGTTTTCTTGACTTTTGCTAACGACAGTAAAGTCAATGAAATTAGAGAATAAATGATTCGTTGTAAATATTTAGTGAACTGTGACTAAGCACCTTTTAATAGAAAGTGTCAGTGTTTTAATTCCAGAGGCTAGACTGTTTATGAATAGTTATATTTTATAAGGTACTTTGTCATGGCTCGTGAGATATTTACAGCAAATCTTTTTTTAGTGATTTTTTTTTTTCATTAAGAAAACTCATGAGAATTTCCTGAACATACAAAGCAGGCTCATGATTGCACAGTATGTCACTGAAAATGACTTTCCCCGCAGTTTGTATTTCCTTCTATCTTGATGGACTGGGGTTTTAAGAGTAATGTTAATTACCATACCTACCTTTGCAGATAATGTCTTTGTGGGAAAGGAGAGGGGAAAAAAAGAAGGGAAAATGTTCATGTAGTTCTAAAAACATATTTATATTCCCTACTTTTCTGTAACTGTCCAGACAGATGCCAGAGAGTTCCTACCAGTCAAGATATACAAATCAGTGGGTTTATTTTAGTATAGGTTTTTTTCTTAGAAAAAAACCACCCCACCTTATTAATATTATTTTTATTGCTTAATTTTTAAGCATTACCTGCTGCTCCCTGTCAAAGTGATGGAAGAACAGTAACCATTAAACGATGATTAAGCTTCTGGGGAGGAAAACCCTTGTACATGGAAGTGATTTTTTCCATCCAGCTTTGCACAATTTTGTGTTTTACTCTGTCAGCCATTGATGAGCAAATTTAGTCTCCGTAAATCCTTCTTAAGCTGAGGTTTAGGAAGGCCTTCAGTTGCAAAGTCTTGGAAAGTGATTCAGTGAGGCTGCTCTACTGAAATCTTACAGACGTCTAAAGCCAATAAGGGATTTGGTGTTTTCTAGGCATCAAGGAAAAGCTCTTGAGAATTGTAAAAAATACCCCTCTCTTATCTGGAGGAGGAGGGACATGCTAGGAGCCTGAACTCTGCTGCATTTTGGAGGGAGGCAAGGACTCCCCTTTAATACATAAAATCCCCATCTCCAGGGACTGTTTTCCTAAATAAGAGTAACTTGTACATAAGCATAGTTGTGAGACTGTCTAGCAGAAATCAGAAGCTGAATACTTTATTTTGTAACTTCTCTAATATTTAGTGCATTTTTTCCTTAAAGGTAATACAAAGCATGCTTGCATGGTTTGCGACTGACTTCTCTCAGCTGTACCTTCACAAGCAGACTGGAGTCAGTGTAGTTTCATGGATAATTAAATAAGAATGAAAATAAAGTGTAAAAAGAGACTTTTCTTTGTTCAGCAAATGTTCCCCATTTAATATTTTTTCATATAATAATTTTTAAGTTGTCTCCAATTGACTTGACGAGTCTGATTAGTCAAAGGCAAGATGAAAGTAAGTAAATATGAATTAAGGCAGTGGATGCTGAGAAATTTATTTCAATCCTAGATACTTTTCAATGTTTTAAAAAATAAATGTTAAAATATCACAATTCTAGTGGGTCATGGCCAAATGTTTTTCTGAAGACTTTTTTTCTGCTTTTTAGACTGGCAAGTTAACTCTGCAGATATTTCTACTGTACCTAGTAATCTCTAGATGCATTATAAAGCTAAGACTTAAAAAAATGTATAAACCTGCAAAAATCAAGGCCAGCAGTTTAATATATTTTTTAATCCCATTTATAGCTTGTCTAAGTCTTTTTTGTTAGCTTAATCAGGAAAGCGAATGTGACTTCCTGGGTTGTTGGTTTTTTTTTTTTTTTTTTCCTGCTTTTACTTCATAGCAAAAGGCCGAAAAACTGCAACTTGTTTGTTTGTTCCTTTGTCTTCATGGATAATAATGAATGTGTCAGCAGAATTTTCTGAGGAAAAAAAAATTGTTCATTTCAGTGAATGGAGAAATAGATGTATTAAGACCGTTACTCTTGGGTGGGTTCCCCCCCACCTCTTAAATCAGGAGTTTGTCTTGTGCATCTTCTCCCATACACAGCTGTAAAGACCACCTCTTCTCCCGCTGGCTGCTGAGTATCACTTCTGTTGCCATCCCTGGTAACCACACTAATTGCTTACATGGAAAAGGAATATTAGGAAAATATTAAGTGAAGCTAAAAATACATTAAATATGATATAGCAGCTGGAAGCAGGGAAAGCCAGCACCTTCCATCAGCCAGATCTCCACGGACCACCAGCAAAGTGCTCCGGGGGCCACTGCAACCATGCAACCACATAACGTGCTTTGGAACATTTACATCAAATATCACCTCCTGCTTTTTACCTTGACCTCAGAAGACTTCCCCAGCAAACGATAAACAATAAACTTACATAGTGTGCCCGAGAGACTTAGGTTCTAAATAAACTCTGTATGATGCCACACATTTTTAAGGAAGTAGAGCTTACCGTAGACCACACAAATCTCAGCCACGAGCACCATTGCTTGCGTGTTGAGTGATGCCAAGCTGGAGCTCTAAGAAGCAACGACTGTGCCTGGATATAGAAGCACAGTCAGGGTGTTTAAAAAAAAAAAAAAAAAAAAAAAGAGAATGCTTAGGCATTTTGTGGCTGCCCCCTCCGTGGCACCCCGAGAGCTCTTTCTTTTCTCCGGCTGTGAAAGTGGAAGGAAGGAAACGAGGAGTGTTCAATAACTGCAGCACAAAAGGAGACATTAATTGCTCTCCTGTAACAGATCATTCTGATACCAAAATTACATTTGCTTTTGCCTTTGTGGTGTGTGATTCGGTGAAACCGCAGCTTTTCTTGGAGAACTTGGTCTTTCTGTGAGACCAACCATTGCTTCCTTGGCTCCGAAGGAGGAAGAGAAAGGGAAAGATGGGAAGCTGAACACCATTCCCTCAAGCATGGCAATTCCTGACTTTTGTCTATAGACATTAATTCTTATTTTGGAAGTTTGATTCTTTTTAAAAACTGCTGGCCACTGAGCATCTGTCGGTATTGGTTAGGATGCTGCACATGTACTTAATTTCTTCAAGAATTTTTTCTTCTGCAATCATAGAAATGTGCTATAAGTAATTGGAAGTGTGCATTGGAATGACTTTTGGACTCTGGTATGATTTTTTATTTTGTTGAGCTTATCTGTTTTGATGAATATAGGAATTAGGATTTTACCTGATACAGATAAGAAAGCAAAGTGCAGTATCAATGATAATGATTTCCTTTGTTAACTCATGTACTGAGCATAATGCTGGGTGGAGTGTGTATTTAAAAAAAAAAATAAATCCCTTTTTAAATGCTTATATTTGATTACTGTTTTTTCCCCCACTTGAGCAGCCTGAAATTTGTAAATGGCAATTACAATTTCATATTAAGATATTAATTCAATCCATCTATAATTGTGTAGTAAATTATCTCCAAATTGTCAATTATTCAAATCTAAATACTTGTAAATAAATAGCAATAGTCATGCACATTTTGCCTGAATGAGCACAGCTCATGTTTGTCTTTTTTTATCAAGAAATGTCAGAAAATACAGTATTTTTTTTTTTTAAGGATAAATTTGAATGGATGCCAGGTTGTACTTTACATTGACCCCTTTTGAACTACCATCAGTGAAGTGAAATAGTTATCTAAGCGTTTCTTTCTTGTGATGTTCTCTTGAGCCCTACAAGAGTGATACTTGTCCCCCTTTTTTGTCTTTTATTCTTGACTCATAGCTTCTACGTGCTGCACTATAAATTCGGATCCTTCTTTTTAGTAGTCTTCCTGTTATTAAACAGACAGTGCATATTTGGTACTTGTAATTTAGCTTCTTTCCTTTGTAAACTAAATATTTTTCATATTTTTGAAAACTAAAATTTTGAGTGAAGGTATTTCATCACTCATGCTTCAACCCTAATTTGCTTATGAGAAAATCTTTTGAAGGTCCAGATATTCACATCTTCTGTTTCCTAATTTCCACAGAGCTACTTTTCACTGAAAAAAAGAAAATTTATTTTGAGAAATCTAAGGGAGCTGTTTCTTATTTCCTTTGGAACATCTCTGCACTCAAAGTGATTATTTAGTAACTTTAGTGCACAAGGGGGTCAGTGGAGGCTATTGCTTCTGTGTACATACATGTCCCTAAATCTTGGGAGGGACCTGGGATAAAAGAAGTGAGGGCAACTATCTATACTGTCATTTGGACATATGGGAAAATAGAGTTTTGATCTATAGATTGTATATACAGGAATATCTTTTGCCAGTATTTTCACCCTTTGGTTTTGGGCTTTTTTTGTTTGTTTGTTTGTTTTTTAAATCCCACCTATTTCATTGAACAATATATTGTGTCAGTAATAAAATGAGAAAAATAACTTGTGTTTTTAATGAGGCATTAATTGTTGAAGTGATGATTTAGTGTCTGTGCTCAGTGTAACTGCTAGAGAGCACGTTTTGGACAAAACGAAAAACTGAAATGTAATTAGTAGACACGGATGTGGTCATCTTCCAAAGTCCTTGCTTTTGTTTTTGTAGCAAGTAGATCAAGACTAGGGTGACTGTAAACCATCAATATTTTATGAAACTCTTCTTTTCTTGTTCCAAAAATTCTGCCAAATTGTACTTAAATGAAGTCTTCTGAGGAAAAAGCCTGTAAGAGTTCTTTACTATAAATACGTTTTTGTGATTTTAAGAAGAATGGGGTATTTATAATGGATTGAACCAGAGCTTCTCTGCTCTGTGTTATCTTTATAATGTTTGCCATAAAGTGCTTCCAGGCGACATCTTGACTTCTGTAATTTTTTTCTTCCTTTTCGTTGGTGCCTGGAACAGATTATTGTGGGTTATAACATTTTAAAACATTTAAGTAATCCATTTGAAAGCAGGAAAAAGAGCGCACCATTGATACGAAATTGCACTGACTTTCCAGAAAAGATTTTATCACAGAACTTCCAGTTTCTTACTCTGGGGAGAAGGCTGCATAGCCTGATTTCTGAAATAAAATACATTTTTAAAACATTGTCTTTCTCAGTGAAATTGGTGTATCTTACGGCAGATTTTTACTTTCAGAAAAAATGAGAGTATTGTTGTGTTCAGTGCATTCTGAAGTTAAAACCAAATAAAAAACAACTATTCAAAAGAATTATTCTATATTTTAATTGTTGTGCATCTTTTCTTCTTAGTGGATATATTTTATCTGTGCCTAGTGGGGAAATAATTTCTATTTCTATTTCTATTTTTCACTCACCTGTTTAGTGATAACACAGAGTAACTACTGTAACAGTTCAGGGTGGGTTTGATTTTTGGTAATTGGGAGGTTGTGGTGCTTCATTAGTTGCAGAAGGCATGAACTGCCATGCCTCGAAGTTGTTAACTATTTTAGAGCACAAATTTCTAAGCTGTGATCTGTGGACCACTGATGATCCAAAAGCTAAATGAGGTATTTTACAGTACTTTTGTTAATAATAATAGCTAAAAAAAAGGTGAATCTAGAAATACTGCAAATATTAATTTCATAGTTAGATTTTACAGTGTTCTTGAGAAATGCTGATATTTGTAATGCTCTTTTGGTCTCAAATATTTCCATATTTTTGAGATAGGTCATGGTTTTTTGACACCTCTATATATTTCTCCCCGTTATTACAGTAAGTATTGTAACATCTATCTGACACAACTAGTGCAAAGATGAATAATGAGAATACAGGCTCTCTACATGAATAGATGGACTTTTCATATCATTTTGTTTTACTATTAAAATTAAATCTAATTTGCTAATTTACTATTAAAATAAATCTAATTTGCAAAGCCTGATTTGTCAGTAGAGCACTTGTTACCACCCGGCAATGGGAGGCATAAGGGGATAACTGTGGCTTTGTCTGCCACAGACCAACTGTGGACAAGTTGCTTCCCTTCTCCAGGCATTGCCTTCAGGAAGGGTAGTAAAGTAAAAAAACCTGATGTTATAAAATGTGTTAACATCTGATAAGGATGTGTGTTATTTGAGAATTGGATATAATTGTCATAATTTAACACCTAAAGATCTCATTCATAATGTTGCGATGTGAATTTTTAAAACAATGAAAAATGGTCTTGACATTTTGAAGAATATAAAAAGAATAATATTATTTCTCTAAAAATTAGCATAAAGCATTCATCCTTGTTTATATTTTGTATCTTGTGGATTAGTTTAATTTGTCTTGTGGTTTTAATCTAGATTTGAAATAGCTAGGGATTTCCACATTTGTTTAACACTTATAATGTATATATACAGTGAAATGATGTTTTGACTTCCTGCTCTCCTCATCACTTTTTTTGCCCTGTCCTCATGAGAGCAGACTGAAAATTCATCTCTCTTGGCTTTGTTAAATTCCATTTATGTTTGGGTATATTGCTGAGATGAACTTTTTCCTAGAGCAGAAATGACTGATCATAGTCCAGTCTGCATAGTCTAGAAAGACAGTTGTCTCATTTGTTTCCTGAAAAACTGAAACCCTTTGTGAATGAGCAAATGGAACATATTATGTTATACAACTGGAATAAATTATATCTTTATCCTTGCCAGTCATAAGGATTTGTAAAATTAATTTGTGTTTAAGACACTTAACTGTTAGAATTTGGTGTATTCTGATTAGTATACAATGGTACTGAAAAGGGTTCTTGCCACAGCTTTGTGTTGGGATAAATCTGCTGATTTTCAGCAGTTAGAAAGTGTTTACAATAGTATAAGAGAAAAAAAGAAACCCCACATAGATGACGGTGAAGTCTATTGCTTTCATTAATAAGCAGGACTTTTAAAAGCACCTATATAACATATCTGCCCATATTCTAGCATTTATTTATTTTACAAAATCACACTCATTCTCAGCCCACGGGTATTGTACTTACAACAGTTTACAAAGAGTAACCAAGTTAGTTCAGTGAAACCATATGTAGAAATATTATTCTGGAGAGCTTTGAGCAAAACTTAGAAAATTAGGTTTTGATGGAATTTAGACATATTCACCCTGAAAGATAATGTACCTATAAACAGTTTGTTGGAAGTAGACCTGTATAGCATCTTGCATCAAATTTGACATTTTGCATATTGATGGTTCATCAAGTAATAGACCATGGGGGAGGAAAAATACTTTAAAACCAGTTTACCCGAATGCATTTTTCAAAGTTGTGTTTTTATATACATGAATTCATTTTTCATGTCTTAACTGTAGTCATAAAAGTTTAAGTACAGATAATCTTACAACACTTTCTGCTTTAAATCAGACTTTAATTTACGTATTTATTCTTCCAATAACATAATATACAGTATTCTGCTTTGATTTTATGTATTATCATAAAATAATTATCATATTGCTCATGAAGAGAAGTCATGGCAACTGAGGGAGTTCCTTCCAGAGGAGTAGAAGAAAGCAATTGCTATTTCTGTCTCCAAAAAGGACAAGAAAGAGGATCCAGGGAATGTCAGACCAGTCATCCTCACCTAGATCCCTGGGCAGATCATCCTAGGAACCATTTCTGAGCCTGTTAAGGATAAGGTGATTTGGAATTGTCAGCATGGATTTATGAGGGGGAAATTGTATGTGACCAACCTGATAGCCTTCTATGATGAAATAACTGGTGCAGTGTATGAGGGAAGAGCAGTGAATGCTGTTTACCTTGACTTTAGCAAGACTTTTGACACTGCCTCCTGTAACATCCTCATACACAAGCTGATGAAGTAGCTAAATGGATGGGCAGTGAGACAGACTGAAAACTGGCTGAAGGGCTGGGTTCAAAGGGTTGGTATCAGCAGCATGAAGTCCATCTGGAGGCCAGTTACTGGTGGTGTACCCCAGGGCTTGATCCTGGGGTCAATCCTGTGTAATGTCTTCATTAGTGACCTGGATGATGCAGCACAGTGCACCCACAGCAAGTTTGTTGATGATACAAAACTAGGAGGAGTGATTGATAGACCAGATGGGAGTGCTGCCATTCAGAGGGACCTCAAAAGGCTGGAGAAATGGGCCAATGGAAACATAATGAAGTTCCACAAAGGCAAATCCCAACTCGTGCCCCTTGGGAGGAATAACCCCAGCCACCAGAACAGGCTGGAGGCTGACCATCTGACCATCATGAAAGTAGGTTTGCGGAGAAGGCTGGTTCATGGAATAGCAGTGGTATAGTAGTATGTTCTTTTTTTTTTTTTCCTTTTTTTCCCCCTTCTATCCTGCAAGACAGTAATTTTCCAGGTATGAATATGAATTTATTAGGGCAAAAACTGGATACAAATTTCTTACTGCATATATGCAGTGTATTTAAAGAAACATTAACAAAAGTTGCCCTTTCTAAAGGGAAAATTTAGGATATTTTTTGGTTCCCACAAGTTATTAAAACATTCAAGATCAGCTTAAGAACATGATTCAGAAGGTTCATGCTTAAACAAAACACTTTATTGAGTCAAGACAGAGTGACCTCCCATGGAGCTGGGAGACTTTAGACTCAAATTCATTCCCTGAGGATTTTGTGTTATTCTTGATTTAAGGTGGCGTCACTGAGGACAGGGTTTGTCTTTATGTGAGAAGAATCGGACTTTTCATTTGGCAAGATGTTAGACATTGTTAATCCTGCTGTCTGGCAGACTTTACCATTTAAAAACTCGTGGTGTAAACAAGCTACTTCCTTTTTCAGGTAAACAAAGTTGCTCTTACAAAGGTCTTGCCTTGTTCAGATCTTACCTCTGTGGAGCAATGAACTTGACTGATAACTTTGGATGTTGCTTTCCACCATAGTAATTGAGAAGTATGTGTAATGAAGACAGTTCAGTGAGCATTAATATGTTTTCAATAAGCTCAAAATATTTATTAGTTATGAAGTCTCTTCCTGGCTTTAGCATTTTAGTAATTATAAGCTTCACTGATGCTTATTTCAGACTCCAGATACAGAGTTCCAACAACCCTCTGTCAGTTGCAGGTGACATACCATTTTAGAATGTGATCATATTTCATTTTTAAGTATTTTAAGTCAGGTAATCAAGATTTCTTTTTGTGGACTTGTTTGACATCACAAGATCCCCAGTTCTTGGTTAAGCTTAGTTTTCAGTGTTTCCAGCAGTGAAACTTCTGCCTCTTCTGAGACCGTTACAGAGGGTTTTAGCTGTTGTTTTCAGATGTTTTCCTTCTAATTTGCTCTAAATGTTCCTTTTCTAAATTTCATTCCTTTAGTTTTCACTATGTACTATTGAATAATTAAATGGTATTATGTAATGTTTCTCTTCTTGTTTTTATGCTTTTCCAATATCTGCAGACATCATCACGGCTTAATTTTATACTGAAAAAAACCCATTTTGTAGCTGACATTTCTTCCTGTGCTTGCCTTTCTCACTGCTATATGCATTTTGAAAAAAAACATTTTCCTTAAGTGGATTTCCTTTTAGTAAAGATTCAATAATTTAGTAGTCAAATTCTTAGAGTTAGTATTATAGTATTTAAACAAGTGAATAGGACGTCTTCACTTGCTGAATAAGTAGATGGTAATTTTAGTAACTTCCTATAGCTTCTCTTGACTTCAGAGAATTAGGAGAGTGGGGAGTTACTGTTGTTCACATCATCAGGGTGGTGAGACACATTCCTCAGTGTAATAAGACAAGAAAATGTGACTAATTGTCTAGCAAAGTACAGGTCTAAGAAAGGAAAATGCATGGTCTGCCTTCAGGAGTTAGATAATGCTTCAAAGTGTTACTGATACCTTATAGCGGTGCAGGAATACTACCTGGAGGCAATGGGAAAGATGGACAGAAAAAAGTTGGTAGAAGCAGCAATAGTGGAAGAGACTTTGAAGGCAAAACTGATTAACTCAACTTTGTATGCAATGTAACGTAACAACTGTTAACCAGTTACCTGAATACTATATAACCAGTTATCTGTCTACGTAGGTATATATCTGTTTCAATACACAAATTGCCTAGTCTGTGCAGCTGTCTATGTATGAGCAAGTTCTAGTCTTGTGTCAGTCATGGTTCTTTAGATATGTGCAGGGTTAGCGGTTGGGACCATTTTCGGTCAGTGGCAAAGGTGTTCAAATGTGGAATTTTGACTGGAACTAAGGCACTGAATTTAGTGCCTGAAATATAGGGACTTCTGTGTGCATCCACGTCTCTCCATCAAATCTAGGAAATTTAGACTTTTGTATGTATTGTTCTGAGATGTATCTTAGGGAGCTTAATAATGTAAAACTCTGCAGTAGTTGATAGAACAAATCAATGTAGTTTGTCATAGACAGGAGGAATTACCCAGATTTGGACACTGGGGAGTGCTCCCAAGTCCTACAGTGTACGTATAATGTATGTAGATGAACATACACCTTGTAGTTTCCAATGTCCTCTGGAGAGGACTGCTTGAAATTGGGAATTGTGACCACTGTTGCATTCTCCATTAATTGTGGACATGAGACTAACCATATAGATTAGACAGGTTCATTTTAAAAGGCAGCGTGATTCACAGTTGGCTCTTGGGTCTTTATATTAGAGAATGAGGCTATTCTACTCATCTCTTCTTGGGTTTTACGGTAGCATGGTTGCACCCGAAAGTGACCAGAGTAACACGGAGTAGCTCAGTGCAGCTGAGAATAGTGGACCTTGTTGTTTGTCCTTGCAGTTGTTAGTTAGCACAATGAAGAGTGCCATCCTGGAGTAAACTGGACTCTCAACATATCCAGAGTCTACTTTTTCAGCTGTTCTTTCTGTGAGGATGTAAAAGAAATCTGTATGCTTTGTCTTGATATAATTTGACACTGAAATTTCTTAGTGTTTTTCTGTAACAGGCTTAGTGCAACCTCTTTGTAAGTTTATACCACCCCTGTTTTAGGGAGAAGCTGTGTTTACCAATGTTAGTGGAGACCTTGCTTGATTATAGAGCATAAGGACTGCACAAACTGAAGTCTGTGACATCACTTAAATCAGGATTTCTGGTTTCCTCTTCTCATTTAGGACAACTCCCCTCAGTGCTGAGAGCAGATTCAGTTAGGACAGTGGTAAATCCTCCCAACAAGTCAAAAGTCATGGAGGAATGAACCCTCCCATTTGATCCCTTTCTCCTGATAGACCAAATGACTGCTTGGTCTAATTCTCCCAAACTCATCTTGGTACATGTAGTACGATTTGCCTTGGTCTTGCCTAGAGTGGGTGATCTGCTCGGTAGGGCTGTAACCTATGCACAGCAATTGCGGTTAAGGAGTCCTGGAGCCCTGATGGTGTAAAGTGTGGGTAGATTATTTAGAAGTTGCCACACAAGCTATTTAAAACCACGGTCGGGTGATTACTGTTGTACCAAATAGCACAAGACAATCTGGATCCCCCAAGAATTGCTTCTTGCAAAATGCTAGTATTTTCATCCAAGCTTAGCCCCTGAATGTCTTGGCAGAAAAAATTTGGAAAATAACCCCAATTTTTGTAATTTCGGTATTAAAATTGCTGTAGGTTTTGAATGCTTGTTTTTATTGTAACTTCAACATGATTTTTCTAAACCTTAAAGAAAAAGCTAGCATAGCTACAACTTGCAGTTTGACTTTATATCTCTCATACTTTCATTAAATTGTGGTAAAAGACTATGTTCAGTGTGACATATGAAACCTACTTGTTTTCATTAATCCAAGCAGATAATATATTAACTATGAACTCTGATTGGAATGAAGATTACCTTTTCTTTTTAAATGGGCTTTGGTGGAAGTTACCTGATGAGGAGATAAACATATAAATAGCAATATAAATTCCAGTGCTTTTTCAGGAAATGCTGGTAGAACATGCTGGTTAGTTAACATAACTCAGTGCTTTAGATTGTTCCCTTTTTCATTAAACTAAGGCAATAAGCAAGCAAAATGATTTAATTTTTAAGTTATTGTCCCTTTAATAACTTCACTGACGATATTAGGAAGGAACAATGTCTACAAAACGACAGTCTGTCACATTATCTCTCTGATATAATGTATCTTAACATAAAATAGAAATAATTTTGAGACCTCGTTGTTTACCCCTCTTTCCCCTATTGCAATCATCCTTTCACTTTGGGCAATTTCTTCCTCCCGGATTTTGTTCTTCCTTTCCTCTTCTGCTCTCTGTACAATGTGTCCTTCTGTGCATGTCTAATCAATTTTCTGGTTTGGCACCAGTTATCTCTTCCCTTTCAGACTCTACTTCTAATTTGTTCAGTAACAGCCATGGTGAACAAAACAGAGAGAGAAGAGCTAGCTGTAGCTTTTGAGACTTTGAAAAAGGTACTATCCTTATCTTATTTTCTCTAGGATGTCTGTTGCAATGATAGGCTCATTACCATGCTCATCAGAAAAAACCTGTAGTCTCCCAATTTCCTAAGGGACCAGATCTCCATATTTTTATCTTTGTCTTCATAGTCAGTGTTTTATGGCACCAAGCTGAATTACTTCAACATGTTGTATTACTGATTTTCCAAAGTTTGTTTTTATTGATTTTTAGTGATTTGCAGTGCACATCCTTCTGGTGTTTGAATTGCAGGAAGTTTTCTGGATGTTCTCGTGCTCAGTACTGTAAAACTGATTTTCTTTGTCACCACCTGGCTGTCAGGTCTCTAATAATTCATATGTTTAGGAGGACACTTGCTTATGGTATGGAAACATCTCTGAGAATTAATATGCTGCATGTTCCAAATGTATTCCTGCCCAATAGCTGACAGAAAATAAATTTATTGTGTATTCTTACAATAGCAAGGAGACGTGAGCCCAGATATTATCCAGTCTAAATATATCCAGTAGTTGATTTGTCCTCTGTGATTTTATGGGATTCTTGCCTGGTTTTAGGTTTGTAATAGTGAATTAGCTGGTTCTGTATGTGGTGAGCATTTATATCTTGATCATATTCTGCTTGGTTGTTCAGATAAAAACGCAAGGTGGGAATCATCTTGCTGATACAGACACTGAGGTTCAGATGTCAGCAAGTAGTTGTCTGTGTGTGAGTTAAGTCTAATCTCTAGATTCCAACTACGTTTTGGCTGAACACCTTCCAGGCTACTTTGATTTCTTCTGAATCTCCTCAGTATATTTTTGTGTGTGTTTCTCCATGTGCAAATACTCGCCTTCAGACCCACCTAGTCCGAGTGTGATACTTGTCTGAAGTTAGGAATTGCTGAATCCAGTAACCTCAAGCTCAGGTGTTCAATACTAGAGAGCCTCAATCCTCACGTGCAGGGATACACATGCAGATGGGTCTCTTGAACAAGCCCTGGCCCCCCTGGTCTCCCCAGCAGGTGGCATAGACTTCGTCATCCCTCCAGTAGCCAACTGAGAGCCTGTGGTCTCTCCAGTATCCAGCCCGGATTTATGGCCACTTTGATATGTGGATCTCAAACCTCTTGCCCTACTCATGGGCTACACTCCCACATACACAGTGTGCACCCACTCAGGTCTCTTCTGTTGCATGGACTCCTGTGACCCACAGTCCCAGTCATGGACACCTGTGACCCACAGTCCCAGTCCAGTTGCAGGCAGGAGCAAATCAATAGCTCCGTGCCGAGGACGGGAGAAGTATCTGCTTGCCCCATGTGAGATCTTCAGATGCATAGAAAACCCTCAAGTGTGGAGGTCCTGTCTCTGCTTCTGCAATTTTTTCATGTAGAAACAGAAAAGGAAGATTGTTATGGATTTCTAGAAAAGAAAAAAAATGCGTATTTGCCACCAGTCTACCTCACTGCTTTTATACTTTTCCTAGGCTAGTTTCATCAAATTTATTCAAGGTGGGAAATTCCACATGAGTTGGGGCGGCTTTGTTATAGTATGAACTCAACAGAAGCCCCAGTAAGGGAAACTATTTATTCTAGCTTAGTGCACTCCCAGCCACCCTGGTTATACTTCCTTCCTGGCCAGGACAGCTTTTCAAGGCTGTGGAGGATGGGTGATTGCAGCAGCTTTCTGTCTCCACAGCCTACTCTCCTGGTGGTCTGGCCACCTGGATTGCTCTGCATCAGGGTTTTTGAAGCAAGCCTGTGCTGTGCCTGGCCCAATACCTTGCACAGGCACGTAAAACCCCAAGAAATGGAGCAAATAAAGTGCTTTATCTATTTCTGTAGCTGCCCAAGATTTTGAGGTTCTTACAAATGTAGGTCCCTGCACCATGAGTAGCTGTCATACCTTAGCATGTGCCAAGTATGTGCATGTGTGTTTACACATAGTATGACGTGATACTTCATGTAGGCATTTAGTGGCTTGGACATTTACCCTTTTGATGAGCCTGGAAACATCATTACAGGAACTTAAATAAATTAGAAATAGAAGCTAAAAGTAAACAATAAAAGAGCTGCAGCAGTCTTTTCTTTCTCCATGCTACTATTTTTATCTCCTGTGAAAATCTGGGTAAGTTGATCACCCCCTTGTAAAAATGTTTCCTTAAAACAGAGAAACCTTTGAAATTAGATCTTCTAAGAAGGTTTTGTTATAGTATGACATGTCTAATGGGTAGATGCTTCTATTATCAGGACAGTCTTTCATACCGTTTTACTGTTTTGATGCACTGCTAATGTTATTTTTTGATATATCTCCTCTTCAATATTTACCTGTGGGTAACAGCTCTTTTCTATTTTCGACAGAATTTTTATGTTTCATAGGAAGAGTTATTTATACTTCCAGTGAATGGAAGGTTCTTTAAAAGACTGTAATGAACCATTAAAAGCAAAGCACACTTGAAATGAAATTCGTAGTTATATTAAAGCATCGAGTTCAGTTTCAGTTCTCAGAAGCGAGGGCACCAAATTTTGGGTTCCTTTTATTTATTTTTTTTTTAAGGGTTTTCTTTTTGGTTCTTAACCTACATCGTATTCTGTAACTTGGCAAAAGTCTGAGTTCCCTGACTCTTAGTTTAGTGTTTATTCTGCTATGGAGAAGTGCAATGGCAAAAGTGAAGAAAAAAATGGAAGAGTTTATTACTTTAACTGAGTGTGCATTTGTAATTATTAAGTCTGGTAGCAGAAAGGGGTAAAAAAAAGGTTGTGTTTGGTATCTTAAGAGTATTACCCTATAAGCATGTTAGAATCAGTAAATATATTAAATGTTATACGAATACAATTAACAAGTATTGAAGCTTTACATTTCTTTTAGTGCCTAAAAAATCCTGTATTGATTGCAAAGAAAAAGGAAGCAGCTGTGGGTAGGTGTGGTGGTTTTTACTTTTTGCTGAAACCACCATGCCAGTATCTAGTTTTCTGTGTGTGGGAAAGAAGTTGGCAGAAGTTACGTGGGAAAACAGTGAAGGCAAACTGAGATAGAAACAGCTTTTGAAGGTAGAGAGAGTGTAAGTGAGGGAGGAAGAAAGTAGGTGCATCTGGAACTTGATTTGCTATGTAATCAAGTAGTGCAGTTGATTTCGCATCTCTCTTCTTCAGGTTTCAGCATCAGCTGACATATCCTTTTGCATCAGAATGGAGCAAAAAGATTTGATGTCTGTCTCCTCTCAGATCAATGTGCTGCATCTTGATTGCATCTCTTCTGCCTCCCGTGCCATTTAGGGAACTGATAGTTGTGAGAGAGACTTCTAAATGCAGGCAGGGAGAGGGCATCTCAACGTAGAGGCAGCATCCCGCCTCAAAAACAGAGTTTTGTTCTTGCACTTTGTTGTCTTCGGAAGAGAAAACCAAAAACCTTTCATTTGTATATGTGGAATGCTGAGTAAAACTGTGAACGAATGAAATTTATGTTCAACATGATAATGCTGGCAACCAGGCGTTTACTACTTTCTTACATGGTTGTTTTGGTTTGCATTTTAAGTCTTAGAAAGAAAGAAAAATTATTTTTAAATCCTGAAAGGCCAGTAAGTAAGAATGAACAACATGTTATGCTTGTGGTAACTGAATTCTGTTTGGTTTCATATATCTTGTAGGAAAAAATGTCAATTTTCCCGTTAATTTAACTATGCACCTTACTTTAAAAAAAGAGAAATACTTAAGTTTTATCCTATATGAGCACTTGTTTTGAATCTGTGATGGTTAAAATATTATTTTACATTCCAGTGTAATATGGTAATAACCGTTTCTAATTTTATGTGTATTTCCTATATAATAACCAGGTATTTGGAGTTTATAAAATATTTAATAGTATCTGGATTTTTTGCTGTGCTGTGCTTGTAGTCCTAGGAAGTATCTGACCTTGTAATTCATGTACATGGGCACTCCTGCATAATAGAGAAAAAGTTGTATGAGTTGTGCTCATTTTAGAGATACTGTACAACACATTATAAAACATGACCATCTCTTTAAGATGCTGGTAGTCTCAACAAGAGAGACAAATGATAGGGAACAAATACAGCGTGTAATTTCCTCATGCTATGGCTATTATAGTAGAGTGGGTTATGCTCAGATGTTGCCTGAGTAGTTCTTGTGCTCTTACACATATCAAGCTGAAATTTAATATAATTAGAATTTCAAATGCTGTTTGAAGAATACTGGATTTAATTTCATTATTAGAGGAAAAAAACCCTACTGTGTAACTTTTTAGTTGTTTATAGATAAAATACTGTTTTATTTTATTGCAGGATAGAAGAATGCTTTTGTAAGGAAATAATTGATATATTCAGTCACCTCTGAAGATCTGAATCTTGCCTATAAATAAAATTTCACTATTTTTATAAGAAACTGAAGTGTTACTTTTGTCCTGTACTATTTAATTTACAAGTAATATAATTTATTGTACAAGTTTTCATACTTTAAAAACTCAGGTTTAGGATGAGAGAGAGAATTTTTTTAGAAATGCCCAGAGGAAATATTTGAAAGCATAGCATGTTGTCTTTCACTGCAATGATGTTAAGACTTGAATAGTGTTTTGGGTTTTTTTATTTTGATATGCATGTAATGATATTTTCAGTAAGCCAGAGTTGGGCCCCATTGAGACCATTTTGAGACCAATTTGAGACCAATTATCAGCTTTAAATTTAAAAAATAATTTAGCCAAAAGTCAGATACAGAGGGACCAAAACCAGAGCAACCAGTAAACCTTTGGAATGGTTAATGACTTTGATTTCATTAATTCCTTTGCTTTCATGAGATGTCCATTGCTGGATAATTTTATTTCAGAAATATTGTGCCTGTTTTAGGATGCTGAAGTACAAATATCAGATGCCAGACCTGAGCTACTTTGTTCTGAGAGATTCAGCTTTTATGAAAGCTGGGATGTGCAGGTGTCCAAGCAACTGTAGACCACAGTTCTCCACCAGCCTTGCACTACATATAGGTGATGTAGGAAGTCAGTTGAGCAAATTTCTTGAAGTAATTTATCCATGACTCTGGCTGATTTTTGTTTGCCACAGTTCTGGGAAACCAAGGGGTTTTGCTGTCATAGAGGCAGAGGTGTGGATAAATGAGGCAATTGATGCAGCAAGAGGAGTATCCCATTTTCCCAGAGCTTTCTTAGCACTTCTTTACTCCATCACAGTCATGTTTCTTTGGTCTTCCATGTATAAGTAGCAGGACAAAATTTTACGTATACTGTGATAATATGAGAATGCTTGAGCTAGTTCTTGATCCAGTTCATCATAACATGGAAAAAAAAGGTGCCCATCTTTTTTATGTAAGTAAAAGAACTGAGATAAGAGAAGGTGAAGGATTTTGATGTTCTTGAATCCTCTATTACTTACCCAAATGGCTGAGTAAATAGGCAAAACCAGGGTTACTTATTTATCGCATCCTTCTTGAATAAGTAGTATGGTTGATACATTAAGAAATTGTTTCAAAGTTGGGTGTATAGCACAACAAAATTTGTGAAGGGTTTTGTTACATATGTATAAGAAGGAGCCGTAGCTAGAATCCTTGAATTCCCCATTTCTGCTATGTGGGACTGAACTGAAAATGTAGGTTTCAGAAGCCAAGAACAGACAGTAGTCAACAAAACCAAATAGCATCTTTTTGTGCGTTATGTAGATGAAGGGAAACCACACAGAATAAGAGGCCTTTTCCTTTCTCTAGGCCGCATTTCAAATACCCAGATGAAGGTAGGGCTTAGCGAGTGCTTAAGCTGTCTAGACTCACTGAGCTGGACTGATTAGGAGTGGAGTTTGGTGGCAACCTACAGTCATTTTGGACACTAAAAGACATTCACTGGGTCTTCAGTGGCCTCCCTGAAAGAATGCACCTACCAACAAGCAGTAAATCTGTCAGCCCCACCTGGATCACTTAGATGTTTCAAATTAAGTGCCCCAGTACTCTGCCTTGATCTGGAGCTGAAGCCCACCATCCCAATTTCAGATGAATAGTTTCACAGGGCTTTTGGGGCATTGAGTGGGAAATGCTCAGGCTCTGTAGTGGGTCGGAGGTGCTATGAACTGAAGGTCTAGCATTCAGATTTTCTGTGGCAGCTACACCATCCTTTAATAGGCTGGTGATGGCTGCTACCCATCCCATATCAAAGGAGCAGTCCCAGCTTTAGCTGAATGACTAGCAGTTAAGGCAGGTGTAGAGAGCAACCTCTGGTATTTCTTAGAGAAGATAAAGCTTTGCAACAAGCCGGTCAGAATTTCTCATTTCATGACGCCTTTTGGAGTGGGTTTGCCTTTTTGTTTGCGATATTATATGAACACTATCATCTCTTTATGACCTCCAATTGTTTTAATCTTGCAGTGTAGACTTTAAGAGCCTCCTATATATTATGTATAAAAAAGTTTACCTTTAATTCGTAGTAGTTCCTTCTGTATCTTAGATGTAGCATTTAGATTTGGGATAAAATACCTGTTAGCATTTTACCTTTTAAAATATTTATTTGGTAATTTTGTAAGCAAAGGGGACTGCAAATACAGAATTACTTCTAGTAGTGCACATGCTACAGCTTTGCCTACTCTTTTTTCAAATGTTCCTACAAACTGGATTTTCCTCTGTTTCCTCAATTTTTCATTTTTTCTGAACCATGTGCTTTAGTATACATTCCTGCAGCTCTTTGTTCCTTTAATCAGATTACTTTGGTTTATATTCCTTGCACCACACTGAGTGATCCATTTCTGTACATACAAGTATATTAAGGTTGTTGTTACTACTGATATTTTTTTCTTTTTATTTTTCTGGAGATCACCTACTTTGCTTCTTTTTAACTCATTTTCACAGCCTTGCAATAAACCTCTTTCTTTCAGGTTTTCTTTAGGAGATGCTCGCAGGCCACTCCATGAAACTGCAATACTAGTGGAAGACATCGTCCACACTCAACTGATAAATTTGGTAAGAACATAACTGGTAAAACAGTCTTCACTCTAAAACTCCTTGAAACAACATGACATTTCTGTGATCAAATCACTAATAATAACCGATTGTTCTGTTTTTAGAAACAAATAAAACACAGAAACTGAGGGTGATGTTCTGGCTGCAATAGTCTGTAGAAGCTACTGTTAGGCTTGCAGATAGAGAGCATGCACTGTGCTTATGGCTGTATACTGTATTTGTGTGATACCTGCAACCCCACCTAACCTTGGGAATAAAGCTGATGTATTTTCTTGTTAAAAACTTCAAACTGTTAAAAAAACCCCAACTGGTTAGTCATCTGAAGACTTCATTGCTAGTTTTTTAATGTTCTAGTGTTTGTGTTAATGCATTATTTGCTTAATATTTATGTTGTAATGTTCTTACTCTTTGATGTTTTGATTTCTGTCAGAAAATAATGCAGAACCATTGAATATTTTTCCTTACTGAAATACAACTTTCTTACTTCCTTGTATAAATGAGGCTGTTTTGAATCTCGTCTGTCAGAAGCAGCTCTAAATTTGAACCTCCCCATAGGTTTTAATTAAAGTTCAACAACACCTCTTAAGAAATCAACGGCAGTATTTTATACCATGGCATGAATCTGCTATCTGACATTTTGTACAGAAAAGTATACTCTTAGATGTCACCTGTAGCTTGGGAAGCATAGCAAATATTTTTTTCTTATTATAGTGACCTTCACATGAAATAACCAGCAGGTATGGGTGTGGACATTATATGGAACTGATGTATATAAATAATACGAATACTTATTATGACTAATATTTACATATGATGAGTCCCTGGATCAGCTAGAGCTTTGAGCTGCAAGTTCCTAGATCTTTTCTCTATAATGAGCCCTTTCAGCAGGGTTTTTAAGTTTCAAGCTAGGTTCTGTTACTACATTAGCTAGAATTAAAAACTTTTGTTAAACTGAGAAAATTCAGAATGGGGCAGACAACATATTAGAGAGATATATATACGTGTATGTATATATAATCTATATATTTATACTTAGGATATTTGTATATTATATATATGTAATATCTTTTCTAAAAATACAATATAAACTAACCTCCACCTGCCCACTCTTTGCCTGCAGACAGGTGCTTTCCTTCAGCTTTGCACTTAATGCAGCAACCGTTCAGTGGCTTCCTGGCTTGCAGCAAATGAGCTGGGGTCCCTTCCAGCTCCGGGTAGTGTCTGCTCATACCTCCGAAGCCCAGCAGTGTATCCCTGTCTCTGCAGTCTCCTGGCATCATTGTACTGTGGCTTCTTTGCTTATTATGTTCCTCTCGGTCTGTCCTGAACCTGTGCCCTGTGGCTCCTGAGGAGGGGACAACCTTTCTCCCCTCTCCACAGGTTTCCCATGGGTTAATCATGCTGCTCTGAGCATATATTTGTAATTCTTATTCTAGCTCTAACTACTACAAAATTACATTTTCTTTTTGTTAATGACTCCCCTAATTTATGGAAACGGATGGTTGCAGCTTCGCTCTTCCTTTAGCAATCATGTGAAGAGTCTGTGCTTTTACATCCCACCAAGGCTTAGCTGAGCTGAGCTTTACGTCAAAATGTGTGTTTTGAGAAAATGCAACCTGCAGCCATGTGGTCTTCGCACTTAAATCAAAGCCGGGCACTTACTTGGGGAATGACCGTGACCCAGCGTTAACCCTGCGTGGGGTGTAGGAGCATGTACGATTTCCTGACAGAAGGAAGAATGGGAACAGAGCAGCAGATAAACAGCTTTTCTAACCTTTCCCCTCCGAGCCTAAGACAGCACTTTATTTCTGAGGAAGTGAAAGTATCTTTAATAGCTCATTGCTTTGACCTCTGACATTCACATGCCGGAACTCTTAAATCAGGAGCTTTTTACATACTCCGGACTTCTGATAGGGATTTTTGCGCATTTGTCATCCTTAATAACTGCACATCCTTATTGAGCTGTTACTATGTAGTTATATTAAATTCTCCCTTTAGGTGTAGGTGCTCATGTGGGTATATATCCAGTACTAGAAAAAAGCTATTTTATAATTGAAGCTGACTGCAGATGTAAATTTATTGCTTACTACCTGGATTTTGTCATATTACTCATGTTAATGGACTACACAGTTCTCATTATGTAATGTAATGATTTCTTCTCAAAATTGATGTCCATTTTGCCATCCATAATACATGTATAAGGCTAAACTGTAGAAATTACTTTTATGCCTGCAATAAAGCTGACACGTTGCATACATCTTTCGTAGCAAACAATTGTAAGAAGAACTTGTACTTGTTGATTAAATCCAGGTTTGCGCTTCTGAATAAAAAAATAAGTGGCTAGCATGATTACCTTTGATTGGTTGACTTTTGATATCTTGCAAATTTATAGTTCCAGCTTCCTATTTTCAAAGTTGATCTGAACTCTATTAAATCAGGGTCTGGTTTGGACAGATTTATACAGTCAGTGCTTCAAACCACTATATACTTCATGAGGTCCGGCTGCTATAGCAGATGACTGCACTAACAAGTCAAATTCTTGAACAGCACACATTTTATGGTCTATTTTTTTGTGTTTTTTGTACAGTATGCACACTGTTTTACATTAAGTTAAATTCTGCTAAAAGTATATACCAACGTGTAGAAGGAAATGAGCGTCTCCAGAGGATGATTCGCATCATCCTAAAATTAGTTTCCAAGTTAGACGAGATGAATCTCTTGAGGAATTTATTTCCTCAGCTGTGTAATAAATGGATCCTTTGGCGGCTTCCTGGGGTTTGAATAGCTAGGAGTTAGGCCTAAAATTTGAGTGATAAATTCCATCCAATTTGTGTCAGAATGCTAGCTTGAGTTTGAAAATTTTTTGCATGTATTGTAATTATAATAAATGTTTTGTTATTTGCATATCAAGCAATATAAAACCAAAAAAATCCACCCCAGAATAAATTCTGTACACTTTTTGTTCAAGCATAATGTATTTGAAGAGCACAATGAATTCAAGTTTTAATTTGAAATCAAATTCACTGTTGACTTACAGTATTTGTTTAGTAACTGATCTGTATGTATATATAGATGTCTTGATAGTACCCCTAAAACTGTAATTTATGTGTGCTAAGACTAGAGGTTCCAATCAAGGCTATATTGTTCTTTATGGTTAAGCACAAATAGTAGATGACTGTTACAAGGAAAATTGTGCCTACAAAAAAGGTTCAATGGGGAAAGGGAACAAGCCTTTAAATTACTTACCATTTGAAGTGGAATGAAGCCTCTCTTAGTTTGTTCTTTCATGATATCCAATACAATTTGCATGTGCAGTAAGAAGATTTTGAAGTATCATCTTTTGTAATAATCTATTACTGTCTGTTCAGACCTTTAGAAAAGGAAATCAAAGATCCTGCTTTATGAAAATCAGTATTATTCAGCACTTTGTCAAGAAAAAGAGGCTGTAACTAATAGAAATGGAATAGGAATTTTTCTTGGTAATTAAACTACCATTGAGAGGTTTGGCATCAAAATAGCTGAGGTCTTGCACATACATGGATGTAAAAGCATCTGGAAATTTTTTCATGTAATATTTAGGAAAGAGGAAAAGTCTCTCCTCACTTTGACCATCTCCGTCCAGAATTTCTGTCATGCTGCGCTGGATCATAGGAAAATGTAGTATTATTAGATTAATATTAAAAACTAAAGATCTTGTAGTATCTTCTCTTGATAGGGCTATAGCTCCATGTCCATGCTTTGGATGTCATGCTCAAAGGCTCATAGACAGTAAGATCATGATGTACTACTAAAATGAAAAAGGCTGTTAAGGAGTTACCTTCCTTGTGCTGGGAATGTATCAACTGGGCATTTATTATCAGAATGAACTACCAGAAGTTTACTCTCTAAGCTTGCTGAATATGGTAGTAGTAGTACTGACACCTGCTTTCACAGAATTTGATTATTCAATTTAGCACTAGATCTGAACTTCAGTTCTTTATGTTTTGTTTCTGTGATATCAAGGGGTTTCTGGGAAGAGATTAGATTTGTTTTTCTGAAGTGAAGGACATACTAGCACTAGCGCAGAATTCAGCAAGGGAATATGAAAAATTACACATATGCATACTGAAAATATATATGTGCTTATAAACAGCAGAGCCCAAAAGTCCCTCCCTACTGGTAAGTAATCTTACCTGTCCATGAAAGACTGGCTGCTCAGAGGGAAGGCCACAGGTTATTGCAATAGCCTTGGACTACATCCTTTAAATGTTTTCTCCACTGGAATTCTTTGTAAACTGTAATAAGTCATTGCGAAGATTGTCATGATTGATAGAATTCATGTTAAGAGTTGTGGTTTACTCCCTGTCAGCTAATGTGTGTCTGCTAGAAGATGGACCCTGATGTCTTCAATTGATGTCAAATGATTGAAGTCAAAGCCACTTGGCTGGATTTTTAGAATGCAGTAGCGTCAACTTAAAGGAACTTTGATTGCCCAACATTGTCTTGTAGATGATACGTTGGGGTTTTTTGATTGATTACTTTTCTCTTCCAATGGAAGAATTTAATGTCATACAACTAGTGCTGCTATCTGATAATTATTAACATTCCACTCTTGCTTCCCTTGTAGGAGCATGATTTGGGTCTTATGTTACATATATGCATATATGAACACTTTTCATATACATATAGGTAATTTTAATTTTTCTGGTTTATTACTATTGGAAATTAATTGTTTCTAACACACATAGTATAGCTAATTCAGAATCGACTTTCAACCAAAGCACAGAACACAGGTCAGGTGAATAATCTATACTGCAATATGATATGGAATATTTTTTTAAAACTGCAACAGTAATTCATAGGTAGAACACTTATAGTGAGATGCAGAAATTCAGCAGTGTGTCAAGTCCTGAGTAAGTCTGTAGTAAATCCATCCTGTGGAGTAAATTGCTTTTTATAGTAGGGACTTAAATAAAGATTGGGTAGTCATTTGCCACAACTAGGAAAAGGAATGGTGCAAATACAGAGACAAGCATAAGGATAAGTTTACTGGTATGAAATGCTAAGTATTTAAATCATGATGGGCATGAATTTGTGTTTTCAAAGGGCTGTACCTTTTCTGGATGAATGTGGTGTGCTTTCTTTGCTTCTCAGCTTTATTCCTGCAGCTGTAAATCATTTTATTGCAGTTCAAAAAGAAAGGAGGGGGAGGAGGAAAAACTCACCTTCACTGGCCCATCCAGAGAAAAAGACAGCGGCAATGGGATAGGGGAGTAGGAAAAATGAGGATTTAAACAGAAACAAGGAT
>VYZV01031018.1:4649-29224 GCA_013401275.1 Pandion haliaetus | reverse complement strand
TCTGACCCAAACCATTCTATGATTCTATGACATAGAGGTGGTATAATTAAAGGCAGCCACAGTACGTGCTCAGGTTAAACAGCAGTCACTCATGCAAACATATGGGTCTCTACAACTAAAAACCTATGGTTAAACTCTGCCTAAATTCTGTTTTAAGTCACTGTCTCCTCATTATGGTCTGCCACACTGGCTCACTACAAGGTTGGATCACATTTCACTAAGCAAACAGATAATTCTCTGAATGACACACATATATAATTATATCAAAATCATTTTCACCTTGATTTAGTCATAGTTATTCAGTACTGATGGTGAGGTACCATTCTGTCTTAAGATTTTGGCAGTTTGGATTTTCCAGTCCTCTCAGGAGTTCAGAAAATTCTTTAACGAGGCTATCTGTTTTGCAGAAGATTCAGGAAAAAGCTGTAGGAGAAATGCTATTGTATGTATTATTCAAGCATAAATTACAGGTCTCAGCTGGGTAAAATTCTGTGGGGTTATAGCACAGGTCAGACAAGATGATCTGATGATCCCATCTGGCCCTGCATTTCTGAGTTTCTGAATAATGTACAATGAATTTTATATAATCAAGTCAAGCTGGGTGGCCAACAAACTAAACCTATTTACTACCTCTTGTCTACATTCATGATGGAAGAGAAAGGATTAGCAAGAGGTTATTAAAAATAAATTCCTCAATCTCCTTAACACCTATAGTCCCTTCCTTTGCTGGCTTTCTGTGTGACGGTGAAAAACTGCAAAATCTTCCTTTGGACTAAATCAATAAGCCTGAATACTTAACTCTTTATTGTTCCTTACCACTCCTGCATAGTGAATTTATATGGTTTATCACTTCTTTATGTGCCACACCTCCATAATCTTGTCTCTCATTTTCACCTCAGCAGTTATAACTTTTGTTAATATTCTGAAACTATCCCACTTATGAGGCGATACTATTTAAGAAACTGAGTAACTCTATCTTCTGCGTAGTCCCACTGACTTCTGTGCATAAAACTGCAAATTTTCATAAGTATTTCATTTCTGTATTTCAGCAAATAACTCTCATTATTTTTTCTTAAGTGTAATTGTTACTTGTTTCACACTATTTTTCAGAAATTTTACGTTTAAGGGAAAGCAACGTATTTTTAGAGAATAAGCAAAAATATCTGTAAGGGTCAAAATCTGAAAGAGTAACTGTTACGGGTTTGTGCGGTGCGGTTTTCTTTGGTAGTGGGGGAGGGGGCTGCAGAGGTGGCTCCTTTAAGAAGCTGCTGGAAGCTCCCCCGGCTCCAAAAAGTCAGACCAGCCTCTGGCCCAGACAGGGAGTGACGGTGGTAGCGCCTCTGGGAGAACATATTTAAGAAGGGAAACCAGCAGTGTGGGGTTTGGGGAACGTGAGAGGAACATCTCTACCGATACTGGAGTCAGTGAAGAAGGAGGGGGAGGAGGGGCGCCTGAGGAGGCTGATGGCCCTGCAGCCCGTGGTGAGATGGCAGGCTGTCCCCCTGCAGCCCAGGGAGGTCCATGGTGGAGAGGAGGCTCCCAAAGATGGCCGTAACTCCATGGGAAAAACCACGCTGAAGCAGTGTGAGACTGGAGAGCAGCCCGCGGAAAGGACCCGCGCCAGGGAAGTTCGGGAAGAACTGAAGCCCGCGGAAAGGACCCGCTCCAGGGAAGTCTGTGAGGAACTGCAGCCCGCGGAAAGGAACCACGTTGGAGAAGTTGGTGAAGGACTGTCTCTCGTGGGAGGGACCCCACGGAGGAGCAGGGGACGAGTGAGGAATCTTCCCCCTGTGGAAAGGAGCGGCAGAGACAATGTGGGGGGAGCTGACTCAACCCCCATCCCCTGTTCCCCTGTGCTGCCGGGGGGAGGAGGGAGAGAGAACCGGGAATGAAGCTGAGCCGGGAAGGCGGGAGGGGTGGGGGGAGGTGTTCTGTAGTTTGGTTTTCCTTCCTAATACCCTTGGTTTTGATTTGTTTTGTAGTAAATGAAATGGATTTTGTTTCTTCCCCAAGCTGAGCCTGTCTTTTGCCCATGACCATAAGTGGGGAGTGATCCCTCCCAGTCCTTGTCTCGACCCACGAGCCTGCCTTTGGATTTTCTCCTCATCCCAACGTGGCCAGGGGAGGGGGTGGGGGGTGAGTGAGCGCCTTTGTGGTGCTTTGTTACCGGCTGGGCTGAAACCGAAACCATGACAGTAACTCAGGTAAAACTTGTATGGCTAGGAACAGGACCTTTAACTGGATAAATATACCTAGACTGTCTCCAGTGGTAAAAGTTCCTATCTTGGTAAATATTCACTAAGAATTCATAGGTTTTAAATGTTCGGTTGGAGCAGTGTAACTAACAAGGGAAAACTATGTTTTCTGAAATAAAGATTGATCTTTCATTGTGTATTTTTTGTCATCTACCTCTGTGGAAACCTTTTTCAAGATGAGGGCTCCTTAACACTGTAATTTGCAGTAATAATATACTTATGGTATCAGTCGGCTTCCACTCTTGAATTGGAAAAAAGATGAAAGCAATGACCCAGGCATTAGTGTCAAAGGGTTAGCTTCCAGATAACCCTACCTAGTCCTGGGCAGGTTTTTTAGTTCTGTAGTGACTGGCACATTAAGCAATGACAAAGAGAGCATCATCAGGCTTAGAGATTAATTTCCAAGGGTCTTCTTTAAAGATGGTATTGTTTTGGTTAACTTCCATAAAAATTTTTTCCTTCATAGGTAGTCTCCTTTCAGGCCATCCTTACTGTTGCAGTGCAATGCCATTCGGGTAGCTATGTTGTGAGCTCGGAGAAAAAGCACAAACCTTCCTCCTGGATCAAGCATCATGATTATAGGTTGGGCAGAATTGTAGACCATGAGGCTTTCCAAGAGATTTGAATCAGAAGACTCAAAGGCAATAAAGATATGGTGTAAATGTGCCAGGAAGCAATGTAAAAACTCTCAGTGTAAGGAGAGGGTGTTTGCATTTCATTTAATGTTATCAGATCAATATAGTCACCCAGACATAGTCTCATTAGAGAGACCTTAGCTGTACCAGCTGACATCCAGCTGATTGTCCAGAGAAAGACAGATATAGTGTAGGCTCATAATTGTCTTTCCCATGCAGAATTCCTTTGATGAACCTGCATGGCATTATGTACCCCTGTTTAACATAACTAAATTAAACCCTCCATGTGAAGGTCCCACACTGATACGGCCACATGAGGCTAGCTAGCTCTTTTGACCTTCCTTTATAGCCAGAAGAAGCTGTAGGGCAGGATCCATCTGATCTATTTTACACAAGCGCTTCATGGTGGGATAAGTGGTGACCAAAAAGTGCCCATTTTCCTACAGTGATTTCCCTATGACTAGTCAAGATGCAGATGTAAACACATTTCTACACCTGTTCAGAAAAATTGCCACCCAGAATGCTACAAGTACTCTCTCTCCCCAGAAGACTACAGCTCTCTGCCATCCCAACTTATACTTTGCTATACTTATGTGACAAAACATTAGGAAGCAAGCCTGTACAGGATTCAAAATTCATTTGCAGGGCACATTGAGTTTTACTGAACTGCTAATTCCTCCACTCTGTGATAAAAGGATTCCTGGAACTGGCTCAGAATTGGTCCCTCATTTTTAGTAATTATTAGGAAATTTGCCTGTAAGATACAATATAATTAGACAATTTATGTACCAAAATAACACTCTGTAAATTAGATTCATTTCTTTATCAAGAGGATTTTTCTTCCTAACTTCCTAAAAGCTTTACTCATCTTTGCCCTATAACTCAATTACTTACATCCACTTGTGAAGCTCTTGACCTTAAGGGAATAAACTAAGCCACTCCCTTGAGATCCCTTTCTAGCAGTTTAAGTAATGAGGAGTCAGCAAGTGTAATCATGAAAAGAAAATTATTTTCATCAAGAAAGTGTATGTTTATGCTTGTCAAAATGATCTCTGTATGGACTATAGAGATATGCAAAAAGTTGATCATAATTAAAAAGACTGAATTATTTTTTTTTACAGAAGCACACAAATTCACTCTTCAGAAAACTCATACAGAATTATAAAACTTACTTTAATACATTTTTTCTTGTTTCTAGGTAACCAACATTGAATCTTCTGGCCTTCTTCAGGCTTCCCAAAGGGAATTAGCTAATTAGCTCACTGAGCCACTGTTAATAATTATTCTGAAAAGTTGTGGACATTGGGGCAGGTATCAGAGGATTAAAAAAAAAAAGTGGCTGGAGAAAAATCCAGGTATGACACTAGTCTTTTAAAAATGATAAATAAAATAATCCTAGAAATTCCTACCAAAAAAACCCTAAGCCTCATTGCCTTGGGGAGAAAAATACATAAATCATGAAATAAATATTAAGGGGAAAGAAAAATCCTCAAAGACTTGATATTGTCTAAAAGTAAGCAGCAATTAGTATGGCTTTATAAATAGCACCGACCATCCATGGTTTGGTGCTTTAGGAACTGATAGGAAAGTTCCCACTGATTCAGAGAAGAGATGAGGATGCACAACACTTTACATGCTTCCAAATGCCTCACGGAACTATTGTTTGATTGCCAAAGTGACAGGCAGACTTTTCCCCTGCTGGAAGGTATTTATAATTCTTACACAAAAGCAACGGCAGCTCTTGCCTTGGGGGTGTTAGGCTCCATTCCCACCAGAATTTTATAACCCTCAGTAGAAATCTTTGTGAGCTTTTCTCCCCTCCAGTGCTAAGCACAGAGAGCACACATGAAAGCACAAAGCCAGACACTGTCACACACCAGGCAGGGGTACGGGAAGGATGATGCGCCTTTGCCTGCGCAGTAGCCCTCAGCTTGGGGGATCCCCACCGCCTGTAAAGCACTACAATTTTTGCTGCTCTAAAGAAAAGGATATCAAGACAGGATATCATATATATAGCAGCCAGTAACAGAATCAGTAGCAGAGAAATGTTAAAAATCAGAATGGATATCCTGCTTCCTCTGAAGTTATGAAGACCAGTCAACACATGTTCTGTTGCAGTAGGTAATGCAATAAACACTGCAATGTATGGCTCCTTGAGCCTAGATGACTTTTTTTTTCTTTTTTTACACAGAACACATCTTTGTGGAATGAAATTGTTAAAAAAGAGTAGAAAAAATACATTAGAGTTTTCTAAAACAAGCAGATTTTTAATTTGGTTTGATTTTTTTCCCAGGTAATATGTGGCAAAAAAAGGCAAAATTTTTCGAGTTTAATGTTTTTTTTTTTTAAAAATTTGTTTAATAATTTTAAATGAATGGGGTGGGGAAACCTCTTTTTGGAGACCACCAATACCCTCCTTTTCTTGGGGGATTTTGATGAGAGCCAAAATTCGCTTAGCAGTAAAAATCAGTTTTAATTATTGAAAAGCTGCACTCTCCCAATAATTTTCAATCTTTGCACTCTGAAAAATAAATTATAGCATTTTTCTTTTTTCCTTTACCATGCGGTTGTTCCCAAGATTATTTACGCATTTTAAAAAGTATAATAATTCTCTCACAGAGGACAGATTTGAAATCAATATTGATCAACAGTCTAGTAAAAGAGAGGAGCCAGAAAACTGCAATAGGAATCTGGGTGTGCTAGGGAGCAGACAGAAAGACAGTGAAAACTTTCCTTGGGTTAAGAAACAAAAAAGTCAAAATTAATTCACTATTTAGGCTAACTATTTTATCTTATACCCTTTGAATAATAGTGACAGTTAGCCACAACGATGCATAAAAATAACCACACTCAAAGGCTTAGATGCACTTAGACACACTGTGGCTTACTTTGTGTGGTTGCTGCTGCAGAGAACATAGTGAGGACTAGCAGAGGCCACGCTAATGTTTTAAATGGTTTTACTGAATCACTCCATGTCATGGCTAAGCTTGCTCCATTACCAGTAATATAAAAAAACATCAGCTGAGTATCCTTCACTAGCAAAACCATGAACTTGATCCAAAGCCAGCTGAAAACTCCTGTTGCCTTCTATGAGTTTAGATCAGGCACTTCATGCTTAATATCCTTTTTTTTTTTTCTTCTAGCCTGAGGTTGAAATCCTAGCTCACTCTGGAACAAGCTGTTTGTATGAAGGTCACAGATTAAAATCATATTGCTTTCCCACAATCCGATAAAAGGAATTTTAAGAAATACATGCTTAAATAGAAATTATCTCCTTTAAATTTATTTATTTTTGAAAGACTCTTTGGGGAATTAGCAAGCTAAATTTAAATTCCTTTAAAAATATTGGGTATTTCTGTACTCCTTAATAGAACTAGCCAACAGAAGCAGTGGCTGGAAGAGAAGATCCTGTAGACTTAGGACAGAAGGTATGCTTTCTTTGAACTGCATGCCAGTTTGTAATGCTTGAATTACAAAGTTGCTATTAAAGCTCAGAAGCAAGACTGGACAAATGCATGAAGCTGCTTAAACAATGCATTTTCGTAGTAGTGGCACTACAATACCTATGTACAGATCAAATGTCTGGTTTATAATTGGCACAAACTAAGAGCTGTTACTTTTTCTATGGGGAGTGAACAATTCATCATGTCAGACCATAAGGTCATTATATCATAGTGCTCCAGAATGATGAAATACCAGCTCCCAGCCAAATGTTTAGAGTCATATGCAAGAAGTCAAATTACTACAAATTTCTGGACAAAGGCATTCCAATTGAAACAGAGGTGCAAAAGGGTGTCTGAAGAGTCCATTTTCAGAAGACAGCTTTTCATAGGTCTTGGACAAAGAAATTAAGTAATATATGGATTTTTAAAAAAGTATACTTATCCAAGTTATATCAAAAGAAAATCGGGACTGTCCTGGTTTCAACTGGGGTAGAGTTAATTGTCTTCCTAGTAGCTGGTACAGTGCTGTGTTTTGGGTTCAGTATGAGAAGAATGTTGATAACACACTGATGTTTTCAGTTGTTGCTAAGTAATGTTCAGTCCAAAGTCAAGGATTTTTCAGCTTCTCCTGCCCAGCCAGCAAGAAGGCTGGAGGGGCACAAGAAGTTGGGAGGGGACACAGTCAGGACAGCTGACCCAAAATGGCCAAAGGGGTATTCCATACCATGTGACGTCATGTCCAGTATATAAACTGGGGTGAGTGATGTTAGTGCGAATCGCTGCTCGAGAACTAACTGGACATCGATCAGTGAGTGCTGAGCAATGGCATTGTGCTTCACTTGCATATTCCAATCCTTTTATTATTAGTATTTTCATTTTATTAGTGTTATCATTATCATTATTGGTTTCTTACTTTCTGTTCTATTAAACTGTTCTTATCTCAACCGAATAGTTTTACTTTTTTTCCTATTCTCTCCCCCATTCCACTGGGTGGTGGGGAAATGAGTGAGCGGCTGCGTGGTGCTTAGTTGCTTGCTGGGGTTAAACCATGACAAGGACAAAGATTGGTAATATGACTGTGCTAATGGAAAAAATATTGCTAATTCTGTTCCCCCTTAGTCCCCCCTCCACTTGAATGGAAGTAAACAAAGAGTGAAATTATGAATGAATGAGATCAGGGCATTACGGATATAAAAAACCCTACATTTGTAAAATGCAATGGTTAATTTAAAATACCAAAACAGATAAGAAGTTACTTACATGCCTTTTTACCTCTGCAGAGAATGCTTTGGGTTTTGATTCCCAAAGACAAAAAAAATATATATATATATTTCCTGAAATGTAAATGTTACTGTAATTAATTCATTGTGCCTATAAGTAGCCTAAAAAAAGGCTGTCAGGGAAGCTTAATGAAGAGGATAAAGACCATAAGACTAGGTTTGGCTAATATATACCCAAAAAGAATAGTACATGCCAAAAAGTCCTGTTTATCTTCCTTCATCACACTGTTACGCTTGTACGTTTTTCTTCCCCAGTTTAGTTTGGAAGTATTGCTAGCTTTGACTCAAACAATTGCTTTCACTGTCAACTGTCACTGTCATATCCATCTGAAAATACCAGCTTTCATATTAAGGAATCAACACAATTAGTGTAGGAAGGATAAATGCCTTATCTGGATTTTAAGAAAACAATCATTTATAAATTCATACTGTGCAACTTCATTCAAAATGGCTTAATTTTAAGATCTAATTATCTGAATGGCAACTAGAAATAAAAATAACAGAAACTGCTACAGAAGATTCAGCGTTATTTACTTACCTACAAACAGAAAGGTCCTCATCCATGGGTGCATCAACTTACCATAATTTTGAGGCAGCATCTCATGTAATAAGGGAAGCTGATTATTTCAGCACTTCAAGGGTTAATGCCACATTATCAGAACTGGGTACTCTTTAAACAACTTACTGTGAGTCATGGGTAATTTTTTTTCACTGATTGAGATGTTCTTAAAAATAAGAGTCTTTCTTAAAATTAGAGATATAAACAAATAATTCCCCCCTCAAAAATCTCAAAATGTCTAATTTAGTATCTCAAAAAATTTTAGAAATCAAAGTAGAAATATGAATGAAGAGCTTGTGGTAAAAAAAAGACCATAACAATTTATTGTTAACATTATAGAGATGTAGTATTCTGACAGCTAAATAGGAATGAAGGTAAAAAGAGGACAAAGAACTCTGTCTGGAAAAACAAAAAGAAAAAAAAGGAAAATGAAAGAATTCTCCAAGGTCAGTTACCTTAGAAGTTCTAATATCCCAGTGGATCCTTTAGATATTTAAGGAACTTTTCTAATTAAATTATGGATGAAAGTAAGAAATTGCTTTCATAATATGTTTCCATTCTATTTTTCTTTTTGGATGACTCTTAAAGTTTTGTATTACTCCCAAGGACTAATTACAAAGTATGGGGAAGGCAAGAGAAAGACAAGAAAGAGGCCTGATTTTAAATGCTTTTGAGTTGTATTTTCAGAAACATTTAATGATTCCAATGAGGATTACATTATTAAGGGTGCAGCAAGCATTGTTTCTTTCCTAAAGAGACAGATGAATTCCTGAAAATGAGGCCTTAATATTAATTTAATTCTTCTTTACTTTATTTTTGGTTTGGTTTAGTTTAGTTCAGTTTAGTTTGGTTTGGTTTAGTTTATTTCCTCTTCTTGTATTTTAACATTTCATACTGTATCTTCTTTTATAAATAAAAGGAAAAAAAATCACATGAATGCCAAAATATCTGTGTGATACCCACTTCCTTAGGAGTCAGAGTGTGTGGGTGATAGCATACAGATCTAAGCTGGCCACAGGCAAGCCTCAGCATAGGGCTATTCCCAGAGAAAGGGACAGTGTCACGCTCATACAGCTGTTAAAAGGCTGCTGGACAAAAGTGGGCTTATGCCTGGATATCATGGTAGATCAGTGAGTGTGTTTGGATCTGTTTGCTCCCGGCCACACGTACAGATCTTATTTTACAGCTGCAGGTTTCCTTAGGTGTATCCTACAGAAGCATCTTTTCAAGCCAACCAGCTTTACTACAGTAAGTACTCACCTGTCCAATAGGAAGCATGTTGTTTGCACTGCTAGCTCCAAATAACTTCCTTGAAACATTCCAAAAGATAGTCAGACAGACATGAAAAGAAAGATATCCATATATCTGTGTTGTGGTACCTATCCTTATTATACAAGGGTAGCGTCTCATACTGCTACTTATAAATAGAGTTGTGTGGTAGACTGTATAAATACAGACCAAAGCAAGACTTCCCATCTGAGAGATGCCACATTTCTTACTTGGGACACAGAGTAACTGGTTAAAATCTCTGTTACTCTCTGGAGATTTTTGGAAAGAATTGCTCACAATTGCTCTCTCTAAGGCTGTTCCACTTTGTATGAAAGAATGCATTGTTATTGCAGTTGATTTTATATGTCTATAACTGCACTAGTTTCTGATTAGTGAAAGCCAGAGACCCTTGTATTGTGGTCAAAACAGCCTTTGGCTTTACTCTATATAGACCTCCTTTCTACTGTCGTTTATGTTCAAAGTTAGCCAAAGCTGATAGCAACAGGTTGCACAGAGTTCTGTCAGACATCCTTTAGGATGACATAAATAAGTTCCTGGCTGCAGAATCCTAGAGATGGACTAAAGAAAGATATGAAATCAGATCCTTCACATGGCATATAATTTCTCCTATATCAGTTTCATTACTGGAAAAAGGTCCTAACAACTATGTAAAAGTGTCACATCTGAAAATGATGGCTTTTTGTTTAATGTATTTTTATGCCTCTTCTATTTGTCAAGTGGTAGGAAGGATATTTTCACTCTTTTTATGAAACACACCTTGCCAGTGACACCTTTAGCCACTGCTGGATTAATCAGCTGCTTAAGGGATCACATCGTTGGAGATGGACAAACAAGTCATTTCCCTCCTCTGCTTTTGCCAGAGCCCTAGAAAGTCAAGCTGGTTGCTGCTACCAAAGATGTGGTAAGGAAACAGGTGGCAGATGCTCTGTGGTTTAAGCATCATTTGTTGTCCTTATCATTCCATTGGCAATAGTGGGAAAAGTATGACGGGACTTTGGCACCCCTTCCTGTCCCTCCTCCTTCTTCTCTATTTGTTTCACATCTTCCACCCTTTTATTTCTCCCTCCCTTTTCTCTGGAGAGGAGCATTCCAGTTTTGGCTGGCCCTCACCCTGGAAACTCGCGGGGGGGGGGGGGAAATTCAACTATTTTCCTGGGAGTCTTGGAACAATTTTGTGCTTTGCAATACACCAGTAAAAGCCTAAATTTGCTGGACATCAGAAAATATAGTCCTCTGGGCTGTTGAATTTCTCGTGACCCCTTCATTTTGGGACACAGCTTGTCTTACAATGTTATTATCTTCTTTATTTTTAAGTCACACTGATGGTACGATCCTGCTGTCACTTAAGTTTAGCTCTTTGATTGTGCTAGTAAGCCTGAGTTACTAACCTAAAACTTTCCTCTTTGTAGTGCCATGTGCTAGCAGGCAAGTCATCAGACCAGTTTTAACTAAAGCTTTGGAACCATGTGCTGTGAAAATAGTCACAAAACAAGAGTGTGATTATCTAGACTTCAGGAATTACTTTCACATAATCACTGTCAGTAAAAAAAGTAATCATCCTGTGATATTTTGAAATATCCTGAGGTATCATTTTACTCTAAGGTAACACAAAGCTGTTTCATTTATAACTCAGAGAACACAAGGCAATGATTGTGAGAGAAATGGAAGAAAAAGTAGGGGAAGAAAAGTAATTTCAAAATCCTTGCTTGAGACTAATGACCTGTTTGGGGTGACAGCTTTCAGCATGTAAACTCAAATCAGAAAGGAAAACAAAGTTGCTTGAACGGATGCATAGTACACATCTGTTTCTATGGCTGATGTCCCTGAAGATAAAGGTGTACTATCGCATTGTTTTGTAGTATGATTGCCCCTGAATGTTTTGTTAGCTACGTATTATGTTTTAGAACATAGAATCATAGAATGGTTTGGGTTGGAAGGGACCTTAAAGATGATCTAGTTTCAACCTCCCTGCCATGGACAGGGACTTCTTCTGCTAGACCAGGCTGCTCAAAGCCCCATCCAACCTGGCCTTGAACACTGCCAGGGATGGGGCAGCCACAACCTCTCTGGGAAACGTGTGCCAGTGCCTCACCATGCTCACAGTGAAGAACTTCTTCCTTACATCTAATCTAAATCTGCCCTCTTTCAGTTTAAAGCCATTACCCCTTGTCCTATCCCTACATGCCCTCGTAAAAAGTCCCTCTCCAGCTTTCCTGTAGGCCCCCTTTAGGTACTGGAAGGCTGCTGTAAGGTGCCCCTGGAGCCTTCTCTTCTCCATTCTGAACAACCCCAGCTCTCTCAGCCTGTCTTCACAGGAGAGGTGCTCCAACCCTCTGATCATCTTCATGGCCCTTCTCTGGACTTGCTCCAACAGGTCCACGTCCTTCTTTTGTTGGGGGCCCCAGAGCTGAACACAGTACTGCAGGTGGGGTCAAGAGTGGAGTAGAGTGGGAGAATCATCTCCCTCGGCCTGCTGCTCATGCTTCTTTTGATGCAGCCCAGGATATGGTTGGCTTTCTGAGCTGCAATTGCACATTGCTGGCTTATATGCGTTTTTTTCATCCACTAATACCCCCAAGTCCTTCTCTGCAAGGCTGCTCTCAACCCACTCATCACCCAGCCTGTATTTGTCCCTGGGATTACCCCGACCTGTGTGCAGGACCTTGCACTTGGCCTTGTTGAAGTTCATGGGGTTCTTATGGGCCCACCCTCAAGCTTGTCAAGGTCCCTCTGGATGGCATCCCTTCCCTCCAGCATGTTGATCACACCACACAGCTCAGTGTAATCTCCAAACTTCCTACTATTTTTAGACATGCAAATAAATAGTAGCATGGAAAAGCTTTCCTATTCCTTTGTGTAATGGAACATAGAATTTGCCTTACCTTAAAGCTTCATATTATTTAGCTGAGGCATACTTTTTGAGGGGTTTTTGGTACCTTTTTCATTCTGAATATAAAATATGCATTAAAACTGAGCTCATACCTTAATTGGTTGAGTTACCCATCCCACCAGAACTGCAATTAATGCTTAACTTCTTGTCATTTCACTAGGGTATCATTTCATGATGCAGTGATCTATTTTGATACCATTCTCTGCCCTGCCATCTGTAAAGTAGAGTTTGAAGTAGTGTGCTTGGAGTAATCTGCACATGGCTGTCTGTGCATTAGAGAGAAAAAAGAGGCAGTAAAAAAATTAGCCTCCTCCTTGGTCCATTTTCTGACCTTGAAATGGCCATAAAATTGTATGGTTTTACATTACTGCTGTAATATTTATATATTTTTTCATTATCTTTTCCACTACCATTGGGGGCAATTTTCCTGAGCCTGAAAGACAGCCCTAATATCCTAGCACAGCAGAAAAAATGAAATATGAGATTACTCACCACATATAATATCTCTTCTCAGATTAATTTGATTATTCATCAATTCTCCTCCTCCTCCATTTAAAGTCCTGATACTTTCCCTCAAACTCCTGACCCTTCTCTCAGCTCAGTGTGTTAAGTAAAGCTTATCATTTATTCACACTTATCTCAGTATAATAAAACATTAATTATGGTATCTAGGGGGTTACACAACTTGATACATGGCTTAGGTTTCTCTATCACATTCTTCAATGCAATATTTGTCTTTACTCACCCCAATATGCAGCCTGAAATCCTCTAATTCACACAGTGAGGCAGAATTCCAACAAGAAGTTACAGAAATATTTGCTTAGATATGAAGACCAATATTTTTAACTGCAAGAACTATCTGATTAATGACCGATAATATAGGATACAGTAACTGGCAACTTTTTTATTGTATGTGAAACAATCCCTTGAGAGCAGTATTAGGTGAGAGTCACAGGAAGTGATCCTGTTATTGATGCTGAGTGGCAGCATCCTAGTTCAGGGCTCTCACTAGCAAGACTTGGCAGATCTACTTGTAGACAAAAAAAAAAAAATTGAAATAATGTTTTGGGTTAATGATACTTTTATTTCAAAACTTTAGTTTCTGTATTAAAAGAGCACTATTTATACAACGAAATGTAAAAGATTGAAGTAAGATGAGATGACACCCAAAATGCCTGTGTTTGAGAAACTGATTCCCTCCTTGAAGATCTAGGCAATACAGTGAATAGAGTCTAAGGAGTTTTACATCTGTCCACAAGTAGGCAGCTGTTTAGATAAATTGTGCTCCAGACATCACTGACTGTAATGCTTGAAGTATTAGATGCCCATCTTTCATACAGAAATCTGTGAGACACCCACATTTTGTTACAGGTCTGGAAATTAATTCCTCTGTTAATCTTCGGTTTAAGATTTCATAGAGGAAAATAACCATTTGTTATTTTGTATCAATGGTTAATGAACCTTCCAGTTTAATTTGAAAGTCATATCTACATCATATGCTTAGTTAAATGACATATGAGTCCCTGATATGGGCTTATTGTGGGGGAAAAAAACAAAAAAGGAAAAATGTGTTAAACTTCAGTTTTCCAAAATTTCTCTGAATGGTTATACAGAGCATCCACATCTGTTTTGGTCTTTGGTGTTTAGAACTGCCCCTTTTAATCTGCACTACAAGTACTCAGTAGCTTTGATTTATTTGTTTTTCCCAATCTTAAATATACTAAGGAACATTTTATTCTGTGAGAATCCCATTTCTGAACTAGTGGAACTTCTAATGGATCGAGTTGTTTCCATGTGAGAGGAAGGATGGAAGAATTGTGTGTTGTATTGTCAGTACTCCATTCAAAATGTTTAGATAGATAATACTCACAAAACCTGACAGGCACTGAACTAACAGCTTGAATTTATCCTCAGTTCTTTTTTAGAGAATGGTATTTAAATGCAGCACTGAATGACACACAAATACTAATGTATACTATATACACTTCAAGTACCAAATAACTTTGTGTGAATTAAAACCTAAAAGTAGATTTTTAAATTAGTTTAGAAAAATAGGAGTTGAGACAATTCTTCTATAATTAAGGACATGATTACAGTGCCTTTTTCCTTTTGTTATTTTGTTGCATTTATCTCAGACATTGCCTTTTATTGTTACTGTACTGATATAAAAATGATAGGTTTATTTATTTATTTATTTGCCTTATTACGAGGCTGTTTGCGAATCATTATTTTTCTGATAAATGTTGATTTCTTATTACTCTATATGCATTTTAATGACATCATAAAACTTCAGTTTCATAGTATAATGAATTATAAATTGAGCAACATGTCATGGTCCCATCTCATAAAAGTATTTCTTTGTTGATTTGTTATGTATCATTAAAAAATTCAGTTTTACTCATAGCTTTATGCACAGATAGTTTTGTTGTCAAAGCTATAAAATTCATTTGGGTATTTGGGAATATTCCACAGCTTTGCAAATTTCTGCAAATCTGTCTTGATGAGCAAAATCCTTGTAATTTAAGAATATATGTATGAAACAAACTGAAGTAGCTATAGCATTTCAGTGCAAAAGGAAGAGTGAAACTCAAAAAAAAAAAAACCATTAAGAGGACATAGAGAGATAAAATAACCATACTCTTAACGCAAATGGGAATTTTCATGTTAATTAAAATGGAAACAGGGACCAGAACAGTCTAGCAAAAGATAGAGGGTAACAAGCTCATTAACAGTGCTGAAAGCTTTCCATTGTCTGGATGTGCAGATTGTCTACTTTCAGCCCTGCCCAAAACGATGATGGAGAAAATAAATTTGATTCCACTCTCTTCTTCCTCTAGGGAAACAAATTACTTCTGTTCTAGACTACCTGATGGTTACTACTGTTTCCTTATTAACTCCAGCATACAGGATTATGGGGAAACCATAGAGCCTGGTCTCTTCTCTTTCCTCCACTCTATTTCTCTGTGTGCTCAAGATGAGCTAATAGGATGAATATCATTGACTTAAATCTGTGTATTCTGACCAAGAACTGTTGCCTACTGAGATATTTAAAGACGGTTCTTACTGTGTCTTTATTCCCAGTACATTTGTGCAGTCCAAGTCAAAAACTAGTTTAGATTAGAGATCAGAGCTATAGACCTCTGATGTGTTGATAAACCCAGATTCAAATTTTTCTCTTGAACTTCACTGGAGTACTACCCACATATATACCAATATCAAGCTGGTACCAGATCTGGTCTCCCTCCTCCATGGACTGGCATTCAGGTATAACTCCTTTTTTTCTCTCCTTTTGTGTTTAATTTTGCAATATTCTAAACAGAGTCAGTGAAAATGCTCCAGTTTCAAATCAAAACAATTGGAATATTTTGACCCTATTTTCTGTATGTTGTTTAACCACTTCCTTCTTAACATTAGTGTTTCATAGTCCGAACAAATTTACTTCATGCTTTGATTATGATGTGGGCCTTCCCCACCCTTACTGGTAGGCTACACGTTTCTGTTCATAAAACAACAGTTACTAAATCATAACTTGCTGGAGAGAAAATGAGAATATTAGAAAAATATTTATTCTAGCTTTGCTTTTAAATCATCAGAACATTTGTCAATAAATAAATCGATAACTGACCTTTAGCCAGTCCTCTTCTACACAGAAACTTCAAGGCTTTTAAGTGATGATATGATACCATGGGAGGATTCATGATCAGAGAACTTATTTTGCCTTTGCAGTCTTTCATGTTGAGCTGACATTAGTCACTCATCACACATCAGTGTTGGGAGCTACATCTGCATTTGTACTAGAAGTGATATGAATTCTCATATTTACCCTTAAGAATTTCAGCTGTGTTACATTCTCATTACTTAGGCTTGCTTATTTGTTAGTATAATATTCCCAGCTGCACCAAAAATACATTCTGAATAAACATTGGAAAGAGGACATCTTAAATACCTGACAGCAGTTTTATTCAAGAAGGGCTATATATAGATTGGATCTCATCTCTTTACCCTCGTACATGCACCTGTGACAACTTCAGTGAGAGATAGACCTGCAAGCTTACTGGAGAACAGAATTTGTCCCCTAACATTTGGGGAAGTTTTTTGGCTTGTTTTTGGTTTTTGTTACCTATCAAGAGATAATAGGAAAGACACAGTTTTTCTCTGAAGTTCTGCTATGGTCCTCATTACAAAGTTCTGATTAAACTGCACAGTGTTTGGACACTATGCTGATGGGCAGAAAAACAAAGCTACAGCCAGACACAGGTAAATAATTTTTATTAATGGCAGGGACTACTCTGGTGGTATGGCTAAGAATAGGAATATTACATATTTCCCATTCCGTTGACTAAAGAGAAAAGCAAAGGGGACTACAAAAGAATTTCTTTAGTTATATTTTTCCCTGCCGGTTACTCTCACTGTCCTTCAGAGAGTGGCCCTCTCCATGAATATAACTGATTTGACATGCCTTTTTTGCATTATCACTGCTAACTCTTTCTAGTGTGACAGGGTTCATTCTTCATGTCCAAAGAACCATATGAAGTTAGATGGTTTGAAGATAGGGCTATGGAGAGGATTTCCAAAGAGAAAATTTAACACAGCCTCCAGGCTTCATTGGCTAGATCTACATTAGGAGGTAATTACTTGCTAATGGTACAATAGGAGGAGTGAATAAACTGAAGCTCTATCCTTACATCACACTCTATGTGGTCTGGGGTTTTACTTCAGGATAGATTAGGTCTGTCTCCTAGACTTCATATTTCCATCTTACATGTGATACAAAGATATAAAAATTAAAGGTATTTCACAAACGCTCACCGCACTACAAAGTGTCATACTGGCCTTTTTTCTGTGTCAGGCAAATGACAGTAACATATCATAGCCCACTCCAACATGGCTCAAATAAAACCTCACAAATGGAAACGAACATAGTTTCTGTTCCTGCCTGTATTCTTGCTTGTTTCTATTTCTGCTCATGTCCAATTAACACACCAGCATTCAATTGTCTTGGGGATATGGGAGGACTAGCAATGAATAAAATATGCTTTTTTCAGGGGCAGCGTAGGCTTTCTTCTGTGAGTTGACAGCAGTGTGAACTACTACTACTTCACTATCATGGCTTAGCATTTCAGAAAATCATACCTATATTAAAGCGAGTGACTATGTCTCCCCCCTCTTGTGAAGCCCTGCAACACTGAACACCTACTGATCAGCAGCCTGACCAGTTTAAGGCCAGCAAACCCACTACTGGTGGGCAAAATTAAGGTCAAGAGTTTAGATGTCATTCTCCAAACCTTCTTATTTGAATAACATGGATAACATCAAGAAAAATTTCCAGGTTTTGGTTTCCATGGGTCTTTAAACTGTGTGGGAACTATCTATTGAATTATCCACTGAAAAATTTGTAGATTATTTCAATGTGGTTAATTTCACATTCCTACTCAAATTTGTGAGGATTTTAGTACTTTTTTGAAAGGATGGACACCATAATGCACCATATTTGATTCCTGCTAGTTCACTGGGAAATGCTACCTATTCCCCTCATCAACAGATCATAAGGTTCTACCTGGACAAGGAAGATATAAACCTTAACAGGGTGGAAATGGAGTGTATCTTTGGTTGTCAAAATCTAAGGTAGTTGGGACTGCATGACAAACTGGGGGGTGGAGCGGGATATTCCAAGTACCTTCAGAAATATGGTGCTTTCTATAAAAAAGTTAATGCCCACAGTAAAGTTAATCTCTTACTTTTTTTGTTTAGCTTGCTCTATAAGAAGAATACACACACACAAAAGAAGTAAAAACATAAAAAAGTCTTGCTCTGAGTGCTCCCAAGTACAGTGGTTGAGGTCTTAGAAGGTAGCAGGGTCACCCAGCCTGTGTTTTCTGTGACTCTGCTCCATACCCTGTAACTGCCCATCCAAGTCCGGGATGTGCACCATAAAGACTGTGCAAAACACCAGAATGATGACCTTTTCAGAATCAACAGCCTGGACTTCTTACTGATAATAAAGTTTGCTCTTTCTGATTTCAATCCACGTAGCAATAGAGCATGCGGTGAGACTATGTTCCATTAGAAGTGGTAGCATATCTGCAAATATGGCAAAACATGCCTTCCTCTTCACCTGACCACAAAGAAGCTCATGACCCACAGCTGAGCCTCTACCTGCAGACTCCCTACTAAAACTAGAGACGAAAACCTGCACCTGATGTCATTCCTGCAAACCGTTAGGCACCTGAGACTGAAGCAGCTACTCAAAATGACATGAAGAGAAATCCATGACCCAGTGAAGTTCCAGGAGCAGGTTTTCTCTGCTACTGCTTACTCTCAGTAGCCCACTGAGGACTGGAGTGTCCTGTGAGACATTGTGAATGATGAAAAGGAGGGAGGGGGAAGGAGGAGCATCACAATGACCAAACATTAACTCTACCACTAACTGCTCTGTATCCTGAATAAAAAGACACTCTCTCCTGCTTATCATTCTAGTTTGTAGGCAGAGATTGAAAAGGCCATATGACAGAAAACCATCCTATGTGTGGCTCTTGGATCATATCATCAGCTAATAACCCACTGCTTTTGAAAAAGGGAAAGAACCATGTGCTTAGGTCTTTAAAGGCGCCTGTGGTGACTGCATTACTATGGCTTGGTTAGTACTGGGGCTGAATTTAGACTCACACAGGGCACAGGCTGGGCAGGCATTTTCTGACATAGGCAGAAAGATTCCCTCATAGCTCAGAGCCTCAGGTCAGCTTTTAAAGACAAAACAGCCTTTATGATTCAGTGGTATGTGTCATCTTTCTGCAACTCTGAGACCAGGGCTGTCATTCCTATCTCCCTTTGCACATGTAATAATGGCAGGTACAGAAGAACATTGCAATTTTTTTCAGGTTGGAAACTAGAGTGCTAACACAGGGCATTCCTGACACAATCTGTGGCAGGGAGTAAGCTGGAAAGGTGTCTGTAGACGTGCTCTTGTCCTCAGTAAGAAATGGGAACGATAAAGCAGTGCTACATAGACTCCTGAGGCTCTCCTATATGGTGATTCCAGGAGCTCAGGTGTGAGTATGCAGTCAAACAGCAGTCCTGGTAGTACCTTCTCACCTGAAGGTTGATGAACATCTTCTGCATTGCACCCAAAGTGTGGTGGTTGTCCTGAGTCTTCATAAACTGTCTTCATCTTATGGTATGAATTGAGGCATTGTTTGCCTACTCTCTTGTCATGGTTTAACCTCAACCAGCAAGTAAGCCCCACACAGCCACTTGCTCACTCCCCCCTGGTTGGGATGGGGGAGAGAATCGGAAGAGTAAAAGTGAGAAAACAACTCATGGGCTGAGATAAATCCCGTTTAATAGGTAAAGCAAAAGCCACGCACATGCAAGCAAAGGAAAACAAGGAATTCATTCACCACTTCCCACGGGCAAGGCAGGTGTTCCACCATCTCCAGGAAAGCTGGGCTCCATCATGCCTAATGGTGACTTGGGAAGACAAACACTGTAACTCCAAATGTCCCCCCCTTCCTCCTCCTTCCCCTATTTTATATACTAAGCATGACATCCTATGGTCTGGAATATCCCTTGGGTCAGTTGGGGTCAGCTGTCCCAGCTCTGTCCCCTCCCCCACTCCTTGTACCCCCCCAGCCTCCTCGCTGGTGGGGTGGGGTGAGAAGCAGAAAAGGCCTTGGCTCTGGGTAAGCACTGCTCAGCAGTAACTGAAACATCAACATTGTTTTCAGAACAAATCCAAAACACAGCCTCATACCAGCTACTATGATATCCCAGCCAAAACCAGCACACCTCTTGTTACCCATCAGCAGTTAGATACTCTCACAAGGTTATCCTGCTGACACCTAAGCTTTTGACACTGCCATTTCATTAGGAATGAGCTCTATCATTTCCTTGGGAACCCAGCTGGGATCTTGTTGAATCTTTGCAAAAGACAGCAATAATAAAGGGGAAATAATAAAGAAGAGGGAGACATAATATGCAACATATTAAAGAACTACAAATGGAAGAAGAAGAAAAAATTAATTTGAGCCAAAGGAAGTGCAGATGAATTCAAAAGGTGCATTAGTCAAAGAGTTGAGAGGTAGTGGGCAACAGCATATGTGAAAGTACAAGTGTGTTGACATGTGTGTTGAGGAAACTCATGGTAGTGTGGAGCAGTTGGTACAAACCCTTATGAATCTGTGGTGCACATTTGGTAAGCAACTGGAATGGAGATCCCAGTTTACTTTCCTCCAGAAGGAATCTTGGTTGCTCTTGCTAAAATTACTCTTTGTGTGTATCAAACAAACGTGCTTTTTGTGGTATGACCAGGGAACTCACTTCAGAGCTGCTCCACTACTCTGAGCCAAAATGTTGGTGGTGTTTGTTTGAATCCTCCACATAGCCCATATAGAAATCAGCAAGCGGTGAAGTGGCATTTTCAGTGGTTACAATACAAGGAAGCCCACAGACAGTTGCACTTATGTATGGAGAGGTGGGATTGAAAAGTTAGTTTTCCTCTTTACTGAACAGTGAAACAAAATCTGACACCTAAAAGAGATGATATGAAGTAAATCTCACTGATGCTGCTACTCAGACGGTGATAGGGCATTGAAAAGTGCATTGTTATATCAACATTTCTTTGAAACATTGACCTTTTAGTGTCATTAAGACATAAGGCATGCATACTTTTAGTACATCTTTGCCTCAGATGTTCCCCTTTTTTCAATTTTAATTTTTACAATGTTATTCTTATTTTGATCTAAAAAACCTGAATGGCCTTTATCTCTAGAGTATGGTCCCAAATATCACAAACATGCAGTAGCATCGCCTCCTCAAAGAATACCACATCTAACAGTACAATGGTTTTATTATTGCTCTGTGCTCAACTACAAGTTGTTTCTTTTGCTGCTCTCAGGCAGACAAAATAAAACAAGTCTTTGAGGAGGAAAAACATACTTAAAAGGAAAGCATACTGCTTTGTCTCAGCACAGTACTCTGAAAAGGCATAGGGTAAGAAAACAATAACAAATACATAAACTGAAGAGAAGCAAATAAAATAATGAGTAATACTATTCCAATGCTTTTCCTGACATAATAATTTCCATTCCAATGTCTCTGTAAGAATCGGCGACAAATGATTCACCAGTTGATAAAGGTTAGATCAAGGGTTTAATATTCATTATGAATCATTTAGTTAAGACCTGCTAGTCCCATATTCTTTTTTGAGCCCTTTTAAAAAACACAACCCCACTCCCCCCCACCCCCAATTCCTTGTTCAAATTCTTTTTCATTTCATTTGTACATCCAAGGAGCTATTCTCTTGTACCACAGCTACAGTGAGCTTAAATACTTTTTTTACATATGCCTTTGCCCTAATTCTGTCTTTAAGACATGCTTTAGAAACGGAGATGCAAACATTACTTTTCCATTTCTCCTGTCTTCCTTTCTTTGCTCTTTTCCAGGTATAAAGGCAGCTGCAGTCCAAGCAGTGGATTCACAAAATAGGATTCACAAAATAACTGGCCTTCATCTTGTTGTTTGTCTCAATATTGAGAAGATAAGGGAATATAATATAGAATTTAAATTGGCAAACCTAGTTCTGTTATTTTATTTGTAAAATTATTCAGGTCAACTGACATAACACTCAGTTCTTTGGGATCACAGACAACAACTTTCTCGCAAGAAATGCAGAATGTGAATTGTTGGGTGCCTCTTATCTTCATTACAGCTTTTTACCTTTTCCCTTAACAGGATTTTTTCAGCTTTCAGATCACAAATGACTTCAGAGAGGTCTAGTGTGATCATTAAGGACTGTATTCAGCAAATGTCAGGCTTACATTGCTTTATCTGTAGAGCCTCTGCAGGCTCCCACAGCATGACAGCTTTAAAGCTGAAAAGTCTCAGTGCACCATCCCAGTGAAACTCAGGCACCATCTTCCCTTCTGACTAAATTGAAGCAAAGAGGCACTCCTGAAATACATTTAATTCAGGACAACTCTGTTCTCAGAAATAAGATTCACAGGACCACTAAAAGGAGGCCCATTCTGTTTTCTGCTACCTGGTGACATACCTCTGCATTTTCTCTGTCAGACACAAGGCCTGAACTTCAGTCACTGTCAGCTAGACCTAAATTCACCAGTAAGGTGGTATGATAGATGGACCACATTTGCCCCCCAAACCTTACAGTAACTGATTAACCTAAAAGGTATGGCGTATTGGCCAAAGCAGCACTCAGATATTAAACATCTAACCAAGAAATCTTCATTCTGACTTTTCTTCACTTGTAACTTAGTTGTTAGAATGAAATGTTCTTTTACACATTGGTGTGTATCTACCTGTTAAAGCAACAGTCAAACAAAATCATAATGACCTGTCTTGACACAAGATGGATCTTTTTAAACCTATTGCATAAAGAATCTAGAGCATTTTCTGCCCTGTACATAAAGTGTAGTGGCATTTAAATAAGCAATAATGAACCATTTTGCTCTCCAGACAACTTCATCCAACTTTTGTTAGCAAGTGAAACATACGCCCTCTCTGCTGGAGATGGTTCTGGACATAAAACCAATCCTTAGTTCAGCAGTCATCTTTGTACTGTCTGATAGTACTGCACCAGCTGCATACGGTGAAGAATCATATCAGATAAGGTCCTTTCTGGCATCAGAATGCACTACTGATTGTAATGATCTCAACAGCTTTAGAGCAGCAATGACAAATTGTTTAATTTTGCCTTGAGCAAAGCTCAAGTTCGTGCAACCCCTTTTTTTTTTAACAAAAAGATAGTGTGGCTGTGCAGATGCTCCAGACAACAGAAACTGAAATTGTTTTAAGTAGCCATTCAGACATCTTACAAATATTTTGTTCTATAAAGACTTTGGCAGCTGTAACGTCCACATTAATAGCTTTATTTTTTTTTTTTTTTAAACTGGATGTAAGCCATAGACATTGTGTAATTGCCTAAAAATCATTCCTCTTTGGTTTAAAAAAAATATTCCTGCTTGGTTTCAGTTACAAGAACCTGAGAGGTATTTTAAAGAACAGCAAGTATCAATATAGACTTAACATGGCGAATTATATGTTTACCAGTTCACTGGTATCACTGCACTAGAGGCAACTTAAACTCTAATTAAAGAAAAACTGTGGATACAAACATCTGAGATGTTTCAAAGTGTACATCAGATGTATAGGAGTGTACATGTATTTGTAGCTGTAGATGTTCTCTTAGAGCATTATTACATGCACGGCACTGAATTATGATAACGCTACACATATTTCTGTTTGTGTTTTGTCCATAGGGAAAACAGAGACATTTGTAATAGACCACAGAATTGGAAAGCTGGTCTATACTTCTATCGGTCTGGGTGAACTACCTTTTAAGGAAGGAATAGGGACCAGCAGTAATCTTGTTAGGTCATTCAATAAATGGTGAAGCAGATGTGCCTTTATTAAGAATGGTCCCACCTCCTCTCACATCTTGTACACTACACGGAAAGGAAGTAATCCGTCTTACCCTCTAGCAGAAAGAAAGTGGATAACCTTGCTTCTGTTTTCTTGCTCGCTTTAATCATCCCTTTAGAACACAGGAAACAAATAGAGAAACTGGATGGAATATGCCTGATTTTTGAAGGGGAATACACTGATAATGGAAAAACATTAGGAGATGTGGAAAAACAAAGAAAGCCTAGAAAAAAGTTTAAGACTGAGGATTGGCTGGGTTGTCTCAGCAGACATGGAAAATATCACACAGTTGTTCTGTTGTGGTTTAACCCCAGTCAGCAACTAAGCACCACACAGCCGCTCACTCTCTTCCCCACCACCCAGTGGGATGGGGAAGAGAATTGGAGAAAAAAGTAAAACTCGTGGGTTGAGATAAAGACAGTTTAATAGAACAGAAAGGAAGAAACCAATAATGAAAATGATAACACTAATAAAATGAAAATACTAATAATAAAAGGATTGGAATATGCAAGTGAAGCACAATGCCATTGCTCAGCACTCGCTGATTGATGTCCAGTTAGTTCCCAAGCAGCGATTCCCACCAGCATCACTCACCCTAGTTTATATACTGGACATGACGTCACATGGTACGGAATACCCTTTGGCCAGTTTGGGTGTTATGGGTTTGTATGGCGCGGTTTTCCTTGGTGGCAGGGGAGGGAGGCTGCAGAGGCGGCCCCTTTAAGAAGCTGCAGAGGCGGCCCCTTTAAGAAGCTGCTGGAAAATTCGCCACCCCAAAATGTTGGAC
>VYZV01030991.1:41320-59515 GCA_013401275.1 Pandion haliaetus | reverse complement strand
GAGGTAGAAGGCATCGATAGTGAACTGAGCTGGGAAGGCGGGAGGGGTGGGGGGAGGTTGTTCTGATGTTTGGTTTCCCTTCTAATACCCTTGTGTTTTGTTTTTGTTTTGATTTGTAGTAAATTAAATTGATTTTGTTTCTTCCCCAAGTTGAGCCTGTCTTTTGCCCGTGACCATAAGTGGGGAGTGATCCCTCCCAGTCCTTGTCTCGACCCACAAGCCTGCCTTTGTTTTTTTCTCCTCATCCCAACGTGGCCAGGCGAGGGGGTGGGGGGTGAGTGAGCGGCTTCGTGGTGCTTTGTTACCGACTGAGCTGACCTGAAACCACGACAGAGGCAAACAACACAGTTTGTGGCAGAGTGTAGTGGTGCACGAAGACCTTTCAGTCCATTCCCCATCTGATCTAGTCTCTGCATGAGACTTTCACAGGTAGCAAAGGGCATTTGCTCCAAGCTGTACCACAGTCCTGCAGCCTGCCTGTCCTAGTATCTTTTATTTCTAATGTCTATTAGAAAAAGATCTGTAAATCTATGCGCTGATTCAGCCCATGTTATGTTTTGTGTATTAGCTAACTGTGCCCTGAACTGCCTGCTTCCAGTATGCCAAACAACGTCAGTAGATTTCTGTTCAGCTCCATGTTTTCTGGATCAGGACCTGCTGCGGTCGCAGAAGACAGCATTTATTATGTACCTGGCGTCATGGTGGTCATCAGCGCTGGATGCAACACAGAGAACAGACTGTTCCTACAGAGCTGCGCTGTTCAGCTGAAGCTCGAGTGGTGTGCGCTCAGGCAGGAGCCACTTGGTTCTGATGTACAAGGAAAACCCACAGGGAGGTTTCTACAAGCTGCCATTTGGCCGGTCTCCTTAATTTGAAAGACTTGGACATGTGCCTGGAAACATCTGAATTCCAAACGGTTAATTATTTGTGGTAGAAAATGATTAGCACTTGATTATCATCAGTTACATTTTAACCTCCTTCACTACTTTCATGAAGTCAGCATATTGCTATTGAATCTCCAGCCAATGAAGGGTGAGGTAACAATCCTAATTCTGCCCCAAAAGAGTTCATATCAGGGAGCAAAGCATCAGTCTCTTAAAATGGTAAAGCTTGGGACCAGATGGGAAAGATCAGGGCATCACTATTCCCAGACACGTACTTTGTGATTGCTGCACCAAACTGCTACACTTTGGAGCTGGATGGCAGGATCCTGCAATAAGAGTCATTAAATACTGTGAGAAAAACACATCAGGAAGCCCTAAAGACCTTGCATGTCCTGCATCATTCAAGCCCTGGGGTGGTCCTTGGCTACTGCCCAGATGCGCTCTCTGAACTTCCCATTGTGCAGACTGTATGGTGGACACACGTGCTTCTCTGTGAGAGACGTCTGAGTTAGGGAAAGGGCTGGCGGGGGGGAGTAGGGCTTATGAGAGCTTCAGTAAGGGTCCATTCACATTGTGGGGTGATTTGCAGATTGGAGAAGGCCTGGGGCTTCCTGCAGCTTTCCTGTTCCCTTTCGGTGGGATAAGCTGAGGTTTTTTTGCATTGGCTTGGTCTGCAAATCTTGTGGGCTTTAGTGAGTAACCCGATGCTTCCTCTTCTCAGGTGAGGTTCTGTTTGTTTTTTGCACATTATTGCTGCTCCCTGCCTGGGTAAGAGCTTCCCCTGAAATCCTCCATGTGGCAGATAAAACAACAAAACTAGAGTGGTGAGTAAAGAACCCTCTTTTCCTACCCCACGTAGCCACCTGGTGCCAGTCATACGGGGTTCTGCCTGGGCTATTGAGTGGACAGTGTTTGGTACCTTTCTAGTAAGAGCCTGAATTCACCTCAGAAGCATCGATAGGGCGCTGGTTCTTTGCTCGGTGTGTCTAGCTGCTATGTCCATACAGCTCTGAAGCTTCCCTGTGTGGGAGTTTTATGGCCTTCAGCGTGGGGAGAGGTAGGCAGCATTCAGGTCCTTGGGCAACCCTGGTTCATTCCCAGTGCGTCCTCTGTACTTCTTTCTGGACTGCCGGGGCAACTTGTTGAATCTTCCAGGAAACGCGAGTTCGCATGCGCACGCGTACACACACACACATGCACACACACCACCACCCCCCGCCGCCATCGCCCTCTTACACCACTCACAGGTCCTACTCCGCCTTATGTGCTGAGCAGATGAATTTCTGTGTGGCCTCCTCTCACCACCACACCCCTCTGCAAGGGTGTGTGCCTCACACACTGATCAGGCCCACCTTATCAGTGACNTTTTTTTTTTTTTTTTTGTATTCACATTCAAATTTACCTTGCATTGCTCTCCCCAAAGACACCCTTATTGAGAGGGGAACAGAGCACCAGCAACAAATCTGCTGTTGACAACTAGCAAGCAGTGGGTTTGTGCTTTATATGGAGGTTTATTAGGTGGCTGAGGAAAAAGATCCCTTGCTGAATGCACTCCCATCCTCAACCTTCATCTTCTAAGGCTTGCCTTTTTTCTTGCCATATTTGTCCTCCAACGCTTTCTGCAGGTTGAGATTTAGGGCATTTTTCTGATGCCATTTACCTGTAAAGAAGGCAAATCATAGTTCAGTTACAGCCTCCCTTCTGATGCTATTATTCATCAAGGATTTTTCTAGCTCTAGAGCTCCCCTCTCATGAAAATGCCAATTTCTAGTCCCCCCACACCTTTGCCCAAACCCATCCATTCTCCTTGACGGAAGCAGCACCCATCTCAGGAATTTAGCAATGTACTTTTCCTGGCAGAAGTCATACCTAGCTCATCAGTCCTCCTCCCGTGCCAGTTCTTGGGATCCCTGATTGCCTTCTGAATTACATCAGGGGTGTAGGAATCTTTCATCAAGCTTCGGCTCTCCAGTGGGCCACCTGCAAAGAACAGCAAATAAGGAACTGTACGCAGAAAACGCCCTACTGCAGTCCTGGAATTGAGCAGGGGAGCAACACCAGCAGTTTCAAGGGCTCAAGAAAAGGCATGTGTTGACTGAGACACTTTTGATCAGGTGTGTGGCTAGGTGCTGAATAATAGCTTCATCATCACCCAGGGTGGAGCTTGTGTTTGCCAATTTATCCGCTTTTCATCCTCAAGTATGAGACACACGCAGAGGTATCATCTTGATTTGTATCTCAGTGCCCTTTCTTTAGTCAAGTGACCACTTATCTCCTGTTGAATCCCCTCCATCCTGTGAGTAACTTCCTATTCAGCAGTACAGCTCCACAAAAAGCACCATCTTACCACTCCAGGCCTTCCTGAGCTCCTTTTCTGCCACAACACTTAACAAATAGTTCCCAACTGTGACTTCTCTTTTTATCCCCTCTTGACTTTTAGCCATTTGAGGGGGCTTTATTTTAATTTCTCATCCCTTCCTCTTCACCTACCTTTTTATTGTACCCTTTCCTTGCTAATAATGATTTTGAGCTCCCTGGGGAAAGGTGACCTTCCTTTCTGGGTGACTGCACAAACCCAGGACAATGCAGTCTTCAATACCCAGCAAGGTCTTGTCATGGAACATACTGTATAAGGAAAAGGAATCTGCCTCATGCTGGTACATGAGAAACTGGAATCAGAGACAATTATTTCAGTTTCTTGGCTATGACAGTAACAAGAATGGGATGAATGCTTAGTTCCCAATATTTGTTTAGATGAAGGGATCCCTGGGGACCTTGGAAACAGAAGTTTGAGGAAGACATTTCAGAGCCCCACATCTCTAAAGGTCTTGAAAAGAAATAACATCAGCATTGGAACTGAAGGTAACTTGGGACTGGAGATGACAGGGGACACTGAATTGCAAATGGTGTTCATTTGGACAGCTCTGAACATGGAGGACAGGGGTCATGATACACCTTCACTTTTCACACCTTGGGGAAAAATAGTGAAAGAAAAGAAAGGGATAGAATACACAGAAAGGGAGGCTCTAGCTTTCCTTTCCTCAAGCACCAGAGCCTGGAAAAGCAGTGACTGTGGATAGAAGGAGTAAGAGGGGAAACTGAGGGTCACCTACAGTCAGATCTCTACCCAAAGCAGTGTGGCTGCCCTGAGCCCAGGCAAAGTGTAGATGCAACCAGCTCTGAAGGTCAGGCATAGGTATGTGTGTCTCCTCACCTTGGAAGATATTTGATCTCAGGGTAAACCCCAGCTGGTTATAGTCAGCAAAAGATGTAGAGTTCAAGGAGTTTTTTAGCATTTCAGTACGCTCGCTGAGTCTTTTCTGTCCCATGATTAATGCTGCCTTGCACAGAGCTTGCCGTTCCTGAAAACAAACAAGGAACCACTGTCAGTCCATGTTCCGTACGTGCAGCAAACTCCTGGCATTTCCACCCCTGTGTAGGTCTTTGAGCTACAACTAATCCCTGGGACCTGGGTCTGACCTTGAGTCTCAGCGGCTTCTGTAGGCATTGTAATTGCATGGGACAACTAGGACTGGTAAAAAGGGGGGAAATTAAGAAAGGGACAACTGTGTTGGGCCCTGACTGGGTCCTGATACCACATTGTTTTGCCTTGCTGAGTTGGGACTCTGCCTGGCTACAGGAACCTTATAAACGGAAGGGGAATGGAAAAACAAAATTTAAAAAGACATGGGAAAGGCTGTCTGTGGAATGTGTCACTGCCCCGTAGTGTGAAGCCCAAATCCATCCCACTGCATGTCTTCTAGAAACTGCTAATATACTGCTAATATCCCACCCACTCAGCCCCCTGCTACACCATAAAAACAGCCTTCAACCTGCCACGAAGGAAACATGAAATGGCTTCCTCCAATACCTCTTCATCACTGGTAAGTTCATCTGCACTGGCAAATTTATATTTGCTGTTAGCATGGGTCAAGCTGTTTCTCTTCTCCAGAAGAAGCTTCCATTCTGCTTTCATATCTGGCCCTAATGATGCTAAGGACTCTTTGGCACTTAATCCACTGCTGGTCTCCTTGGCTTTTTCGTAGCTAGCTTTGATGGTCTTCCGGGAAGATCCAGGCCCTCTAGACCTCAGCGTTTGGTGCGGGTCTGCTACTGGTTCTTTGGCATTTGAGACAGGTCTCGTGTCTTCTGCTTCCCTCTGCCTGGATATTGCAGGCAGGCAGTAAGTGCTGTTTCTCCCTTTTGGCTCATGCCCCACTGTTGGGTCCTCGGTGACAGAAGTATCTTCTCTTTCCTCTTCAAGTCTTCTTAAATGAAGACTCTGCATGGGGGGAGTTTTGGCCCGGAGACTGTGTTTGCTCTGTTTTGTAGTCTGAACACACTTTGCAGAAGGAGATGCCTGGTATTTAATAGATGTGGGATTCTTTGCTGTTCCCTGAATCACTGGGCCCTTGGAGATCTTCCAGGAGGCTCTGCTAGAGCTCCTTTGGGAAGTTCTCTGTCTGCTGGGAAGATGCTCCTTTTTCCCTTCCTCAGGTTCCACTTAAAGACAAAAATAATAGCTCGATGAATTTGGTACTCTTTTGATGACAGGTGGTACTGTAAATGGAGCTGGAAACAACTGGACATGTCATTGTGTCATTGTTAGACAGCAAAAGAAACATTAAAGGTCTCAAAGAGGAAAAGAAAAGAGAAAAAACCCAACAACCTAGCAGTATTATACCAATCTTCCTGCTAAACCAGGTGAAGGTTCCTGAGGACTCTTAAATGCTCTTGAGAGATGAACATGCACAGAAGTGTGGAAGTAAAAATCTTGTGGTCAAACACGCACACAAAGGTCTATGTTTTCTTATGTGTAGGGGCCCCTCCAGCCCATGATCACTCTCATGAACATGCATTTATAATCTCTGTGGCTCATCGGTATTTGCTGATGAGTTTACAGCACATCAGTGGCTTATTTTGCTCATGCAGGGAGGTAGTGAGACAAGTCCACCAGTGGAGGAAGACACTCTCAGGGCAGGGGGATTTTAACCCATCAGCCCATGGCACATGAGATCTCTGTCCGAGCAGTTTTCACCCACGGAGGTACATGCAAATCTGGACGGCATGAAGGGAGGGAGGGAATGACACACAGCCTCACAAACTGTACTGCAACACAAGCTCTGAAGGAGGGACAGCTTCTCTGTCATCTTGCTTACCTGAAGTGCTGTTGGCCAGCACAGAGCCACTTTCTGCCACATCAGGTGTAGGGGAAGTTGGAACCTCTAGCACACCCTTGGAAGAGAAACAAAGGCTGTGTCAGGCCCAGAGACGGGAAGGAAGGGGACAGTGGTCCTGATCATCTTTAGGTGATGTAGATTATTCTCACACGAATGCATTATACACCTTCCTAGACCAAGATAGAGCTGTCCCTGCCTGCCCGCATGGTTGGTCCTACAACCCATGATCCTCTCAGATTAAAAAAGCATGGAAGTCCTGCAGGATTTCACATTAACAGCTCAGATGGGACAGCCTGCCTAGGACATGGCCAGCCAGTGCTGCTGGGGAATACTGGGCTGCAACAGTTTTCACAGGCAGTGGTGCAGGCACAAGCCGAAATGGAAAAAAACCTCAGTGAAAATGTCATTTTTTATTCTGAAGCACCTAGAGATGTAAGATCTGTCATGTGCTGTACAATTACAACAGTTCCTTCTTTTGGTGCATTAAAGTAAGGCCAGAAAAAAATGGGGAGAGGAGGTGATAAACATAAAATGCCTGTGCAATGCTGGCTATGCAAAGGAAGAGAGACAGGCTGGAGACAGGGTTTCTCCCCTGATTCTAGCACAGACTATCCCGTTTTGCTTTGCTAGTCCTGCTGATGTGATTGATCCAGCACTCAGCCTTTGCAAACTGCCTCCTGCACTAGGAGGAAACTTAGGTCTTTCCTGCAAAAGGAATGTCTGTGTAACCCTCAGTCACATCCTGCTGATGGCCTCTGTTCCTCACCCCAGCAGGACCCTACAGGCTTAGCCCATATGAAACCTGTGACAGTGTCCTGGTTTCGGTTGGGACAGAGTTCATTTTCTTTCTAGTAGCTGGTATAGTGTTGTGTTTTGGATTCAGTATGAGAAGAATGTTGATAACACACTGATGTTTTCAGGTGTTGCTAAGTAGTGTTTATACCAAGTCAAGGATTTTTCAGCAAGAAGGCTGGAGGGGCACAAGAAGCTGGGAGGGGACACAGCCAGGACAGCTGACCCAAACTGGCCAAAGGGATATTCCGTACCATGGGACATCATGCCCAGTATATAAACTGGGGGGAGCGGGGCTTGGGGGACTTGCTGCTCGGGAACTAACTGGGCATCAGTCAGCAGGTGGTGAGCAGTTGCATTGTGCATCACTTGTATATTCCAATCCTTTTATTATTATTATTATTGTCATTTTATTAGTGTTATTATCATTAGTTTCTTCCTTTCTATTCTATTAAACCATTCTTATCTCAACCCACGAGTTTTACTTTTTTTTCCGATTTTCTCCCGCATCGCACTGCGGGGGGCGGGGGTGGAGTGAGTGAGCGGCGGCGTGGTGCTTAGTTGCTGGCTGGGGTTAAACCATGACAGGTTACAACTAAAGCCATGGCCCATGGTGGTGAATATGCTAATTGTGAGCCTGCTGGCACTAGCAGCAGTACTAATAGGATCTGCATCAGGTAGGGATACATGTTTGCATTTGTCAAATTAGCTCATGACATGACATATATGCTTACCTTCTGCTCTTGCGGCTAGTTATGGGAATTAAGACACCAGCCGATGGGGCAGGCAGCCTACCGCTTCAAAGTTAACTCATCAACTGACTTGAACCAGCAGCTCATGTTTTACACTGTGCCAGAACTTTGCAGCAGCATGTCTGGTACAATATTGGGATCCTGAAGCTGAAGTTACTTTATCAATTAGACTCCAGGAGTCAGTGCTGTGTGCTCTGCAAATGTATTAAGAGACAGAAGCTCTCCACAAAAAGAAAAGGGCCACAAGAGATGGAAGAAAGGAAGCCACTCCTGTCTCACAGGGCACAACCTACTTCTTTTCTGTATCAGTTTTCATTCTTTTTAAAGAAGAACCAAACATTTACACATGATCAATGTGTAGGAATCTGTGTTGCTAAATAAACTCCTGTGTTAACTCCCACCTCCCACTTAAAAGAAAAACGTCTGTCTGTTATTATTACTATATTTGGTGGAAAGAACTTTCCAGTCTGCTGTTGTAAAAATTCCTCCTCTCCATTTCTTCCAACGAAGCAGAATTTCTCTGTAATGAGGCAATGTGCTCATTTCCCAAATCCCATTCATTGATAACTTTAATTTCCCCAGTTCCTCCTGGATAAAATGATGCTGAAGCCCACAACTGTTCCTACTTTCTAGTTTGCAACTGTGTATGATGTTATTGTTACTGCTTATTGTTCATTTTACTTCTGAGCCTTGGTCCAAAGTACAAAGCACAGACTCCTACATCTTGATGCCAAGAAAGACTTTAAGGCCATTTGACCATCCTCCTGGGTAACAGAAGCCACAGAACTATGTCTACTTATTCCTTTGCTAAGCCGATTCTGTGAGGGACAACAGAAGACATACCATAAAAGACATATCTTAATCAAAGAGCTAAAAATTATTAAACCTGATCTTTCTTTCTGAATGAAAAAGAAAACAAAACCCGAGTGTTTAGCATAGCCTAACACTCTGAGTTTCCTGACATGCAGCCACGGAGGAAAGAGGGAGCACTCTTTCCCAGGCAGAAGATTAACCTCCTCAGACAGGTGTAGGAATCGGTATGCCATTCTCACCAGCCACCAGATGTGGTCAAGAATGGTCTCATATGCCTTCCACATCTGTCCGGGCCTCCAAAATATGAGGAGATTTCAGTGACTTTCCAGACCTGAGAAGCCCCATGGGTGTCAAAATGACTTTGGATATTTTATCTTTTTTTTTTTTTGTTATAAAAAAAAGAAAAGATCCACGATTGAACAAGAGGCAAAGCCTCTTCCATAACTACCTCTCTCACCTGGTCCATGATCCCTGATGCGGTGCCACAGTGATTTGTACAAGCAGGCAGGTCCTGCTGAAGTCCAGATATGGAGGTGGGATGAAGGCTGAAGAGCAGAGATGGTTGCTAAGGAACAACCCTCCCTCTATCTATGAGCTGTGGTCTCCATGGGAACCAGAAGAAACATGGCAGAGCTCAGGGTCATCCTTGCTGACTGAAAAAACAAACAAGGAGGAGAGTAAAAGGCTCATGTCTCATGAAAGACCTATGCCCAGAAGGTCTCATCACATACATAGGATTTCTAGGAGACTTTGTAACACAGTCACAATAATCAGTAAGACTGTATTTCAGCAGAACTGCATCTTCTAGCATCTCCAAATGCTTCATATGCGCTCACTGACCCCCATCAGAGAGGAAGGTGCCCCCAATTTCCACATTAGACAAGGGGAGATGGTGGGATGGCAAAAGGTCTTACACTGAGTCAATGACAGAACCACAGCTTGGCCCTCTGTGTCCAGCACCCAGTGCTATATTTTAGCCCTGGACTTTTCATCCATTCTGCTCCATCGCAGACCTGAGCTCTCACCAGGTCACCGGAATTTCTGCAAGACTCCAGGGAAGAGTGCAACTCTCCTTCATGTTGCAAAGCCGCTTTTCCCGCCCAGCACAAGCAGGTCACAGGCAACAGAGAATTAGAAATATTCACAGATTCATCATCTTAGAATTAGATTTTATTCATTGTGAGAAACCAAAAGATTGATAGAAATTTACCGATCACTCTTAGAAAAACTGGCAAAACATAAGTCAGCATGTTTTTTCTTTGCTTCCACCTCCTCCCTCTCCCTGTGCCCTGGGCTGGAGACAGCTGCTAGATCTCATTGCCCAAGAAACAACTCTCCCTCTAGGCCTTGTTGCGCTTCAACTCAGAGACCTTGTAGCGAGGTGGGGCACGGTGGAACCACTCTGACCAGGAACCATCATAAACAGCCACATCACGTTTGCCACACAAGTAGGCTGCCAAGGCAATGTGACATGCCGTGACACCTTTGCGGCACGTGGCCGTCAGTGGCTTTGAGAGATCCACTTCCTTCTCACGGAATATCTGTTGGATCTCCTCAATACTCTTCTCATGGCCAGTTTCTGTTAGGAATGAGTGGAAGGGTATGTTCACAGCGCCAGGGATGTGACCAGATTCCAGCCCTGCAAGAGTGAACAAGAAAAGGAAACATAAGCAAGGAGACATTAATGTAGGTGACGAAAGACACCTACAAAAGAGACATTACAGAGACATCACTGCACGATACTCCCACTCTTTCCAAGATACTAATTTGTTTCAGGTGATGATGAAGATGCAAAGCCGTATGGGGCTAAAAAGAGGAGGACAAAGATTATTCAACTTTGCTGAAGTCAAAACTTCCAGAATATTTAGCAAACTATTTCCCCCCTGAAAGCAATGAGAGGAAGGAATCTGAAGAAGCCCTGGACATGACAAGAATCAAAGAACCACCACAGAAAAGATCGTAACAAAGGCATTAAGGGGATTTGTGTAAAGAGGAATGCAGCAGTGCATCTCTGACCTTCCCCAAGTATGCCAGCAGTGTGTAGTGACACAGCTTTCAGAAGCAGGAAGTGTGGCTTGTATGTGGAATTTGTGAAAGTAGTTATCTGTTCACAGTTTATTCCTGTGCCACCTTAAAATCGTATTTCAGAAAAGTAAAGCAACCTTAATGTCAGCCACATTACTGCTGAGGCAGCTATCCCAGGGCAATGGGGTCACAGCAGTGAGAATTTAGATTTTGTCTAACTTTTTATCCACTCCATGGATGAAATCAGCATGGGTTCTGCTTTTCTACTGGTGTAACTGACCACTTCAGGCAAGTTTAAAGTTGCATCTCAAAAACAAGGTCTTTAGAGAGAAGCAGATATAAAAATATGATGGATATGATTTTCATCATGCCCTTGAAATTCAAACTCTGTTACTATAGACTTAATCAAAGTCCATTACACTCAATGGAAGCACTTCCACTGACTTTTGAGAGGCTTTGGATCAAGCCTCACCGGAGCAGGAAACATTATGTATTACGTTGAAAATGCATTTCAGGGAATGCCTCCTTGCTAGGTTTGAACTTCTAATGAGACAGCCTGGGGAAAGTCACATAAATAGTAATCTGTTTCACTGACAGCTTTCCACTTGCCTAAGTCACGAGGGTAACTGATCTCAGGAGATGGGAGAGATTGGGGCAGGGAGCCTTTATCACAGTAAAATGATTAAAGTATACCTAGTCAGAGATTGACATCACACATCATAAGGACACTGCAGTTTCATTGCTCATGCAGAGTGATGTCATGACATGATGAAATATGTCGTAAGGGGAAAACAGGGTTTTGGTGAGGTATTGAGGAGGGGATTTTTGCTCTGCTGGACAAAGAGTGAGAGCCTAAAGACAACCAAAGCTGCCCTGAGTCAGCTTCACAAGATCTCTCCCTGTTCCAGAAGGACAGTCTTTGTCTCTTGATTCAACCTCCCCGAGTGCCTTAGAAATCTGGCACTGTTGTCTACTAGTCACCTCATGCATCCTTCAGAAGTATCTACCATTACAGGGAGAAGTTGGGAGAAAAACTGCTGACTTCTGGAGGGAGTAACATTTCAAAAAAAAAAAATTACAGTGTTTCAGACTGATGCTTTCACCACATTTTTTCCAGTTCCAGAAAACAACAGTTCATCACTTCAGTGCAGAGAGCTGCAACACCCACGCCCATTAATACAGTGTCTGTATGACAGAGGGGAAATAAAAATAATACCAATAATGAGTGTGAGAAAACCTTGTTTGTAGTTCTCAGACTGCAGAGCTTCTCACTGGAGAGTTACATGCCTAGGTTAGGCTACTGCTTTCCCACAGAGTGAATGGTCCTGACCCTGCCATCTGGCAAGGGATTTCTGCAAGGCTCTACTGCAGTATTGGTGATCACCCCAATGCAGACAAGTGTGTGAGCCACAGAACAATGCTCTCACACCATCCTAGGGCACTGGGAAGGGTACTGAGATCAAGAAGTCCCGGAGGCTGAACTAGAAGGGCCAGCTCTTGCTCAAAGCACCTTGCTGGGCCACTGATTCAGTTTTTAGGTGTCGCAGGCCCCGTGGTCATGATCACTTTTCTAGATTGTTCACACATATTAAAATAATAAGGTTTATATCCTTCTCTTATTGGAGACTGCTGTGACATATACTCACCACCTTTAAACAACTCTTCAGTTAGGAGCTAAGCAGATCTGAAAAGAAGTCTCATTTTAGAGCATTTTTTACTTTGATCTATAGACAGACTTTCTTGCTCCAGAGATCAACATTCTGTTGGAGTCAGAGACTAGTGCTTGTACTCTGTGAGTGAAAGATTGGGACTTCTGTAGTAACTGCATTTACTCATGTACGTGGATGTTCAGCTGAAAAAAACAGCTGACACTGCACAACCACAATCCCTTGGACTGCCAAGAAGTGCTCTTGAGTGGTTGAGGAAGTTTTATTAGCTGTCTCTCTGCTATGACAAGAGCAGACAAACACAGGACTGGAAGGCAATGCTGGAGGCAGCTGGGATCTGAACATCAGCCTCTGCCTCATATGACACTGAGCATACTCCATGCCAGATTCATGCAGTCACCCTTAGAAACTCCAGGAAGGAACCCTAGGATTACAGAGCCTGTCTCCTAGTGACTACAGTGATCACTTCACAGGCTTGCTCTCATAAAAGCATCCATCTCAGAACCAGTTTGGATTCTTGCCATGTAACCTTCTGCTGAGGCACCTCCTTGCTCACATGAGGAGGAATATTCATTTCCAACATGAAGTTTATCACATCATACACCATTTATCCTTGAGCTAACATTGCCCTGCAGCTGAAATAGGTTTTTTCCCTTTCTGGTACTGCTCCAACATACTGACGGCAAGCACTCAGCATTCCCAACAGCCTCATGCCCTTAGCCTAAACTCAGTAAGAGCTCATTAGATATACTTTTCACTGCCTCAGCCACCCTAGAAAGAGTTCTAGGTGACCACTACATTTCTGGATAAGAAAGTGGCATTTCCTAGCATCTTGGTTGGTAGACAGGAGGTTAATAATTGCTGTTGTCAAGGCCAAATCGCATCTGAGGTTCTTGCACCCAACTAATTCATCCAAGTCTTATACTCTTCTATTGCTTCCAAATGTGGGTCTTCAGCTTCTAAGAGAAATACAAACAATTAAGTGTTTTGGGCTACTACGCATCCAACCTTGCTCTCTGTAGCGTTATACCTCCTGTCACTTCTATAACAGCCCTCTTCTCACATTGAACTAGTAATTGCCCCTCTAATATTATGTTCAAAGTATTAATGAAGTCCAAATGGAACAAATCTATCTCACAGGTGCTTCCAATGGCTGCAAGAAAAGATCAGACATAACTTCCAGGCATGCATGTTCCCATTTCTCTTATCTGGCAAATCAATTCTGTTGGCAAGGAAATAGAGCCCCTAGCTGCAGTACAAGTTTATCAAGGTATTTTATGCAATTTTGCCTTCATTTCAAATAATTTTTCTTGAGCATTTTTTGAAAGTCTTCCAGTCTATCCATGTTATGATAATAGATCAACAGCTGCCTAGGTTGTGCTGTACCTCCTATCCTAAATACAAATATAAACTTTGCTAGTGCTTCTGTCCTACAGAACCATGCTCTGATTAAATTTATTAAATTCTTGCCTCATGGAGTTGCAACATCACACGACTGATTTTTAACCCTTATTTGGGATGGAGATCGTCTGTCTGACAAATTTGAGCACATGGATATCTTTTGGTTATACTCCCTCTTTAGAAATTATAATTTCCACTCTTTCCCCTTCTTCTTGCTACCTCTCCCCCTACTCTGCAGTCTTATCCTCTGGAGAAAAAAAGATGGTAGCACAGACTCAGTATAATTCTGGGGCTGTACACAAATAATCTTTCATCTGGAACCCCTGCTAACTGCATAGCAACCCTATTTACTCTTTCTCTCCTTGTTCTCTTTTTATTCACTTTGGTCCAGCAGTTTTTGTTATTTTTTTAATTCCTTTTGCCAAGTCTCACTCAGCTTGGCTTCTGGCGATCCTCCCTCACAATTTGTAACCTGTAATATGTTATCTTCTTCACTACTTAATCCCCTTTTCCACATCTGTTAAGATTCTCTGCTTAAATATATTTTTTTTGTTGGCTATTTATCTAGCTAAGACTACAGCCCCTTTTCTCTAGCCTTTCCCTTTGCAATGAAAGCTCCAAATGGAATTTCTTAATGTCAAAAAGATAAAAGATGTGCCTTGTGCACATTTAACTCCCCTTGGTCTTGGAGTTGCCTGGCTGCAGATAGCTGTTCCTTTCCAAATGCCTCCTCTGTTGCCTCCTTTCTTCTCTCTCTCTTCCATTCAAACTGTATGCCTCAGAAAGGACCATTAGTGACCTCACCTAACCTACCGTGAACTCATTGGAAGGAACACTTTAACCTTGGTACTGGCCAGCTCCCTGAGAGTCCTCACAGTCAGATCAATAGGCCTTTGTCACGAATTTCAAGATACTGTGTGCGTATACAGCCAGAAAAGTCAACCCAAAGAACCAGCAGGGCCATGGTGCTAATTCTGGCAGCTGATGTTTGTCACCCTCATCACATGAATAGACAGGTTTGGATTGTAGGTTCCTGTGGGTTGAGACAGACTTTGATAAAGTCTATCACTCTCCATGTTGTGCCTTGAATATTTCTTCATGGTCCAAGTAGAGTGAGTCCACTCCCAGCTGCAGACTCCACTTGGAGAAGAGAGGGAGGAAGCAGCAACATTACATTTGCACTCCCACTGCACTGAACATTCAATATGAGCAAAAGCTTTATGTTTGGGGCAGGGAGGACTGAGAGCTGGGAAAATGGGCAAAACCTTAAGAGTTGTCTATGTGCAAGGGGGACAAGGACTACCCAAGAGTTGAGAATAAGAAGAAAAATAGTTGGAAGCTCATGAAATGTCTTTGGGTTTCCTTTCTTTTTTAGATGACAGATTTCTTGTCTGGCATCTTTCCCCTCTTTTCTCAGGTGTCTGCAAAGTAATTCAGAAATTTGCAACTTTTCTATATGCATTTGTTCAGCCATAATTCTTGTTCCTCAGTTTTCAGTGCCCAATACTCAGAGAGACTCAGCATTAGTAACCATCATGTAATTATTTTTATCATCTGCCTCTGGATTGTCTCAGTTCAGGCTGGTTCCATAGACCTGCACCCTACAGCACCTGTGTAAGCTTGCCTTTGCAGAACCTGGCTGGTCCGCTGCTGAATCACAGGTAGCGAGCAGGCCTGAGTTGCTAGTTCCTCCAGAAACACAGCACTCCGTAGGGACACCTTTAACCCCTCAGTGCATAGGTCAGGGCTGCACACCATACCTGAACACCCAAGCTTTTTCATCCAGAGCAATACCTGCATTTAAGAACTCTAAGACCTGACTTACAGAAACACCGTCCATTTTTTTCCACCCAGGCAACCTGGGTATACCCCTCCCAGCAACTTAAAATTAGCCATGTATTATGGTTTATCTTGAATGCTACAGAGGTCTAAATCCCAGCAAGGTAGCTGCTCCATAAAAATAAAACAGGGACAACTAATTCTTACCACAAGGAACTGAAGAACTAAAGAGGCATAAGAGTCAGCTGAAATTAGCCTCTTCTAGAGTTGGAGTTCATGGAACTGGAGAGATTAATTGACTTAATTAGGAAGTCAAGAGCTGAGGCAATAATTAAACTGAAATCACCTCAAGACCATTCTTCTTCTCTAAATTGCAGGCAACTTTTCTCCTCCCTGATTGGATGACCCCTGTAATTAATCAGCATTGATTTCAAATTGCTCTTTTAGGTGTAAGTGCTGCCTTTTACCCACTGCTGGCTGTAGTGCAGCTACTGGCTAGCCTGGTTCAGAAGGCTGTCAAGGTCCTGTGGAACAAGCGGCTGCAGCTGGAGTGCTTATCCTGCTGGATATCCTGTGGGAAGCAAAACTGGACCACCACAAATAAACTGTTCCACGCTGACTCATTTCAAAGGAAAAATCTGTTTTCAAGATGCTGTCAGGGGCTGCAGTATTTGTCACCTGGTGACAACTCCCACTTTGGGAAAAAGAATGTGAAATCCACCAGCTTCCAGCGAGGAGCGTTTTATTCACGTCTTCAGGTTAAAATTCAACCTTCGCTTTGATGGGCTGCAGTAGGTGAAGAAACAGAATGAGTGATAAGCCTAACCCCCTCTCTCCCTGCAACAGTCTCCTCTGTCACTCCCATTACCTTGCTCACCTTCAGCATTGCCTCGCACAGGTCGAGTGTGTTTGGCAGGGGGGCCTCACTGTACACGCTTATGCAAGCCATGTGTACAGAGCCATTTACAGCCAAACGCTCCTGAGGTTCAGACGCAGGAATTTATTTCAGGGCATGGTATCACACTCAATGGCTGTCCAGCAGCACGCACATAAGAAAACAGCCAGAACAGAATGACAATCGACCTGCAAGGCAGCAGTGCAGCACTGCCTCAGGACTGCAGAAGCGTGCCGCACACCTGTTCCTGCAGCGTGGAGCTCAACTCAGACCCAACAACTGTTGCTGAGCTTTCCTGTGCTTTGTTTTTGAAACGCTTGCTTTTCTTTTTAAACCATTTCTGTGATTCCCTTTTGGAGGAGAAGTTATTCTGGGATATACCAAGGCTTAAATTACACAGTAAGGGCCTCCTTTAACAACCAACCTGCATTTCTTTCCAGGCACATTGCTGTACCAGCTGTCCCCACCGCACAGGACTCCCCCCACCCCTGCTGCTTGCATGTGTTTGACGGACATAACAAAATCAATATTTATTCCTGTTACTTGGGGCATCCATAAGAGAGAGGTTGACAGCCCATACATTTGGAAGGGTTTGGGGCTTTTCTTACTTAAGTTTGTTAGATTTAATGGCAGAGAGCAAAAAGACAATGATCAGCTCAAGCAAGCTCCCTATTTGCTGGGAACCTGAGCAAGAAGGAAAATGTCCCTTGGGTTACTGTATTGCCCAAAACCTGGGCTTTTGCTGGTGCACTCATTATGGTGAGAGATGCCTGTATGAATACTGATAGTTTGTGCATGTCTGCTGGTGTTAGATAGGACCCTGAACAAACAAACCCCTGGGAGCTCCCACCTCCCATGTTTGCATTCTGTCTGATTAACTTCTGCAGGGTGTGGGATGGGGGATCCTGGAGCCAACTGACTGCAGACCTTTTCTGCTATTTCCTCTTGCAGCTTTACAGACAACTACAAGAGTAGCACTCTGTGAGGGCACTGGGATCCAAATGCTCAACTGTGGATCCCTTAAGGTAAATCAATGAGTTCGGCTGAGGCATGCCTGTGCATTAGGAAAATCTGTTTGCTGGCTGGGACCAGTTGTTACACCCAGACTAGTATCGACACTCATCCCGCTCTGGTGTGGGGAGCAGGTGCCGTTCCCACCTCCATTACCTTGGTCCAGCTCAGTCCCCCGGAACCGGCCCTCGGGGCGGGAATCCACCACCTGGAACCGCAAGGACCCCACATTCTGCATCATCTCCTCAAAGGTCTTCAGCAGGGCTGTGTTCAGCTTGGCCTTAAAGATGGCCGGGGCAGGCTGGCTGACCTCTGCCGTGATGGGGTGGCCCTCCTTCACCCAGTTCTTGAAGCCGCCATTCAGCACGGAGACCTGCTTGTGCCCAAAGGCCCGGAACATCCACCAGGCACGGGGGGCGTAGAAGGTGCCCAGGTTGTCCCCATCGTACACCACCACGTGGGTGTCGTTGCTGACCCCCAGGCGCCCCACGTAGTCGGCGAAGTGGGACTCGCTGGGCAGCATAAAGTCGTATGGAGAGGACTGGTCCCGGCATTCCTCGATGTCGAAGAAGGACGCCCCAGGGATATGCCTCTCCTTGAACTCCTGCCGGGCGTTTCGCTCCTGTGGTGGGTACCAGGAGGCATCCAGTACCCGCAGGCTCGTCCCCACCCGCCCGGCCCGCAAGTCCTCCGAGAGCCATTTGGCGGTGACCAGCGCCCTGCCGAGCACCTGCGGCGCCATCTCGGAGGGCGGGAGGCCGAGAGGGGGGAGCCGCCCCTGGGGACACACACAGACACACAGACACACACACAAAATGGCGGCGGNCTCGGTGGCGGCCATGGCTGGTGGGGACTGAGGGCGGGTGCTGCTCGGCTGAAGCCCAGCACGGAGGTACGGGGCTGCGCGGCGGGCCGGCTCCGCTCCTTCCACCGCTGCTGCGTGCAGGGAACCGCGGCCCCGCCGCCGGCGGGGCGGGGGGGGGCGCGGGGGGGGGG